>JAVQJG010098161.1:0-10742 GCA_036024015.1 Craterocephalus amniculus
ATTTTGTTATACTGGTATTCATTTTCTTTATAACATTTTATTGATTTCTTCCCAAAAAAATGCTTTATTCTGTAATTTATACATTATTTCAGTTTTTATCATAGCCCCCAGCAAGTGACCAGCGAGGGGGAGTCAGAAACATTGTCCAATTTTCACTGCAGATTTCTGACTCAACCGAGGCCGAAGCACCAAAATAATTGCTTACATTTTTGTGCTTAATCCCATTAATTCATTCAGTAGGCCTAAGTTGCTTAAATAAGACTCAATAGCGGGGCCACCTCATAGTGGTGAGCTTTTTAAGGCACATAGAGTAAAATCTGGGGTTTTGGGTAAGATAAAGCATTTCGAAATGTATGCGAATAATTCAATGAGATAAGGCGATTCTGATTCTGTTGGAGGAAGAGGATGATGGAGCAAAAACACTCAGCTGACCATAATGAATGACTTTACCACCAGGTGTCTGTCTTTGACTCGACTTTGACTAGAAACACACACACACAAGCACACCTTTTGTCAAACTTATGACCACCCCCCTTACCCTGTAATGCTGCTCTGAGTGGCATGTGAAGGTAACAGACAGTCCATGAGGAGCTTCTCTCGTCCCTGCGCTCGTCCCGATCATGGGTTTTTCTCTCTACCTCCTGACTCTGATTCCTCTGCTCTCTCAGTGCACAGGTAGGCCACTCATACACGTCTCTTCATCTGGATAAATACTGTAAAACTGCACGGTGCAAGGTTGTTTAGTCTGTTTATACCATTAATAATTGTGTTTTTCTAAATTGGTTTTTAATCAGAAATGGTCAACAATGCAACAATACCTTATGAAAATGATTTATAAGTAATTTAAAACAAAACTTGATATAAATTATTTCCATTGCTGATTCATAATCTGCTTATTTCCTGTACTCTTTAATGATTTAGTGAAAAAAATGTCCAAAATAAACAGGGATTAATACTTTTAGACATTGGAGCCAAGTTGATCAAGTTAATGACACAAAAGGCAAAACATTAAATTAACATAATCTAAGATTATATAAAACTGACACATCTTCCATCTATGAAAGTACACTTAAAAAAAAAAGTTTTGATATTTACTCTATAAAAAATTGTCCATCTCAACAGTTGCAGGTCTTTTCGATCACATAATAAATGGAATTGGTAGTCATGAGAAGAAAGTCTTTAAACCAGCTTCACAGTGTTGTATGTCTGAAACCTTTAGCGAAAAGTTTTTCAAACCCACTGTTCTCACTAGATCTAAAAGCTGAAGCAATCAAATAAATCTTTTCTGTTTACTGAACAGCATTTTTCTGTGACTTATCAGTTTAGCTCATTATGTGTAAGACAGAAAACCGGTTGCTGTCTTCTTAAAAAATCTAAGCTTTTTAAAGACCAAAATAATTTGACTTATTCACTGATTTATTGGACAAATTCTTCTTGTAAATTGCCAAAAATGTCTTGTAAGAGGAAGAAACATGACAGAATCAAAATAAAACAATAAAGTTGATGGTTAATGAGTGGATTGTCTTTTCTCCACTGCGGAGTCCAGCACAGGTGTATGGGCCAGGTGGAGTAAAGCCAGCCCCCACCTCTGCATTGTTCTCACCTGGTGAGAACTGCTGTCCCTTTTCAAAGGAAGGCATTGTGGGACGCAGCCGGGTTAATCTGTGTTCCTATATTAGCTAAAAGCTTCTCTATAGCGGATTTCATTCCCACCGCAGACTCAGACATGGACTTTCATTCACATCAGCAACACAATATTCAAGCGCAGCACCACACTAAATGACTTCATCAGCACCTGATGGAGGGGCACGAGGTGTAGAGGCAGAGGCTTGGATATCCACTTTACACTAAATTCAATCAGTGTAATAACAACCGCTCCCTAGCAACACACAAAGAGCAAAATCAGACATAAACTAGCCGGCGTAAGAAGAAATGAAATAAAAAGGATAATAGCTTTTCCACGCTTTTAAAAACAGCACCTTAATTTGCCCTGCTCATTTATAAAAGCAAAAATAAATAAATGCTGAAGTGAGAATTTCTTTTCTAATCTTAATTCCCTTAATTGATTTGCAAATCTCATAAGTCCATATTTTATTCTAAGTAGAGAATAAACAACAAACCAGATGGTAAAACTGACATATGCGACTATTGTTAACTCGTTTTGAGTTTTATGGTGTGCATGATCGCTTCTTCTTTTAACAACAGTCTGTAACCGACTGGGAAATGAGGAGACCCGCTGAAGATTTAGGACTGGAGTTTTGTCCCATTCTGGTCTGATGATGGATTCTAGCTGCTCCACAGTTCTGGACCTTGGTTTTTACTTTCATGATGCTCCAGATGTTTTCTGCTGGTAAAGGTCTGGACTGCAGGCAGATCATTTCAGACTGGCCCCCTGCGAACTCATGGTGCTACATATCATCTGACATTGCCCTGATTATGCAAGAGCTTTCCTGAAATAGAGGTTGCTGGACTGGAGCAGATGTTTCTCTAAATCCTCCGTGTATTTTTCAGTATTGATGCCTCAGCGTCTCAGTTTCAACATCTGATACGTGTATAGTCTACTAGAGTTTATGGGAACTGCTTACAGCGCATCCTGTTTTTATTTACGTTAAACACACAGGCACAACTTTTCTGGGATTGGGGTGGAATTTTTTTAATGTGCAAACCAAAATGCAGATGTCACGTATTTGTCAGATTCAGACTGGATTTGACGAAAAAGGGAAAAAAGCTTCTTTATCTGAGGACTCGAATGGAAGATTTAATCTGTTTTTGATACAGCCAATGTTGCATATATATGTCTATATCCAACGTTTGGGTGTGAAGTTATCCTCGTTATGGCGGCTCCTAACAGTGTTGCGGTGGGGTCATTGCAGAAATTAGAGGAACTAATAGATCCACATTAGTTATTAAAACAAGCTTTATGTTTGTGTTTGTGATGTGGCTGAAAGGTTTAGAAACTGATAAAAGTGATAACTAACAACTAGATGCACATAACACAATGCAGTATGAGCATGTTAAGCAGCCATTTCTTACCATCAGAGAGTGAGGTTTAAACGACAGCCAGGAATTAAACGAAAATAAAACGATAAAATGACTGGGTTGTCTTTTTTTCCAAACAAACTCATCATTTTAATCTTCTCTTTTTATTCTGATTACTGTTCTAAAGTTTTGTGCAGACAATTTGAGCATAGAATGCAAATTAAAGGAAGGATAATTATCACCATGGCAAATTTCTAGCTGTCAAGGTACATATTGTTTAGGCACTAGAGCCTATAATTTTATCCATTTATCCCAAAATGTTTGGTCCAACATGGAAAAGATGTCATTGTACTGTTATGTTAATTAAATGTATAACTTTACATGAAAAGTAAATAAAGCTCAACAATGAAACAGCTCATCAAAAGCTCACGTAGACAGCCCCAATCCTTTTATACACCATCTATCATTGATGATTTAGGCTTTTTTTTCCAGAAGATATACTCAGCTGATAAACAATAATGTCCTCAGCGTTTGTATCCGACCTCTCAAAGTTCAGCTGCAGAGAAGAAAAACAAATTAGCAGATCGATTTGAGGTTGCTGACAGAGAAAAACACTGCAGAGCTCTAATAGAGCATGAAAGTCAGCTCAATTAATACTTATTTATTAACTTTAGAAAGGCTGCTTGTTTGGCACAATGGAGGCCAGTTTTGGAGATGAATATGCTGTATTCAGGTGTGGATCTGACCTGGATGCTATGCTTTTCTCTCCAGCTCAGTGGTGTTACCAGAGCCAATACTGTGATGACACATGCAAAGGTAAGACAAGTTGGAGGAACTGCTGGGAACTTCAACTGCACGTTCAGACCAAAAGATCATAAACCTGAACAAAGAAAGCATGAAACAGACTTTTAGCCCAGCACAATCAAAATGTCCTCAGTTTCATCATTACACCTAGTGAAAAAAGTTTTCTTTATTTTTTCTTAATTAGCTGGTTCCATACAGTTCATGTCTCAAACACACAGGGGTCCCAATCAAATAAATAGTATCAGTGTTCAGCTTTTTTTAACCTTTTTTTTGGTAAAATCTTTCTTCCTTTGGACTGCTAAAACACTTTTTTTTGCTTTCACTCTGTCTTTTTTTTAATAACAAAATTTGAGCAGTTTACATGTTTCATGCCACAAGACTTTAAATTCCAGGAAGTTTTTGCCTCATAGGCTCCAGGAGAAACATCCATCCATCCATCCATTTTCTGAACCGCTTAATCCCAGTGGGTCGCGGGTGTGCTGGAGCCTATCCCAGCAATCAACGGGCGGGGTACACCCTGGACAGGTCGCCAGTCTGTCGCAGGGCCGACATGGAGAGACAGACAACACACTCACACTCACTCCTAGGGAGAATTTAGAGTGCCCAATTAACCTAGCATGCATGTCTTTGGACAGTGGGAGGAAGCCGGAGTACCCGGTGAACATTCAAACACAGTGTCAAAACCCCTCCTCAGCCAGAATCAGCCTCTGGCTCCTGACCAACTTGGGACTCGAACCCGCGGCCTTCTCACTGTGAGGCCGCAGTGCTAACCACTACACCACCGTGCAGCCCTCAAATGCGGTCTCAAAGATAACATTTCAGTTCAACATTATTTCGTCACAAACTGCAGAAAATAATACTCCATGCTACATTTCCCTGTTAATGATACTACAGCACATGTGAAAGTTTGAACTGATTTCTTTCTGAGAGAGACATCAAATCCCAGCAGTTTTGTACCATTGCTTTCACTATATGGTCTCAATTGGTTCTCGCAGTTGAAGTGGTCTTTCAGTGATAATAGATCTTCAAAGCCGTATTCAGCAGGAACAAAAAGCACTTCAACTGAAGCACTAAGTTGGTGGTTTTATGCTGATTGCTAAGTAGCTGCTGAACACTGTATGTACAAACTTAATCAACCCTGTGGAGGATGATTCAATCAGGAATGGGGTCTTACTGTGAGGGAACCGTGGGGGGTTATCATTGGCATCGGTCAGCGTGACCGTGACGGAGGTGGTGCCGGAGAGGCCGCCCATTTGGCCCACCATGTCTTTTGCCTGGATGACCAGCACATACTGGTCTCTCGTCTCCCGGTCCATGTTGGGCAAAGCTGTTCTGATGACACCTGGAGAGTAAGACAAGGAGGAAGACCATGGATGAGACCAATAGGCTTTACCTAAAACCAATCCTGCCTATCAAGTTGATAGAGAGAGAGAGTTTATTGTAAGCACTTCAATACTTTCAGCTCCTTAGCTGAAAACATGTCATGTTTTTAAGTTTTTTGCATGATCTTAAATCATGTAAATCCCACTTGTGTCTTTTTTTGGAGAGAGGGTTCTAGTAGATTTTATTACTGTAAGTCATTGATGTACAGAAAAGGAGGGGCTGAGAGATAGGGACTGACAACCTGGAGGTCAAGGAACTGTAGCTACTCGACCAGTTCAGCGAAACATCAAGTCTAGACAAGGTTTTGAGGTAAAATGTTGTTTTTATTTTCTTTGTTATATTATTTCAAATTGTAAAAGTCGAGTTTATGATTATTTTTTGTTTGCAGTTTATGTTATGACTAGATTATACAAAGAGTTTTTTTGTTTTTTTTAATGATCCATCTATACACAAGCTTAATCCAATGCAGGGTTGCAGGGGTGCTGAGGCCAATGCTTGCTATCCGTGAGAAGCAGACTACAGGGACAGGTTGCCTCTCCATCACAGGGCCATATTTTAATTATTTGGTCAGATAGTCATTGGGATAAATGATGCTTGTACCAAACAGACAGAATATCAATGCATCCATATGCAGTTTTGCACTTGAAACATGACTTACAAACACATAACAACCTCTACCCTGATTAGATATCATTTTAGATTTGTGTACTTTCTAAATGGGTTTACACGTAGTGCTAGTGGAGAAATACATTTCTCAAATATCCCCACCTCTTGCTTTTATCTCTTATTTCTTTTAGAAGATTGCTTTGTAAATGCTTTGAAATGAAGTCAATTTAAGAATATGAAAATAGTGTAACAATACCAAACACATACTTTAAAGACTTCAGTGAAATTACACATGAAGTCCTGAATTATTCTTGCTATGAGGTTTTCAGGTAAGTGCATCACTCCAGTCCAAGAGCTACATTCATGTCAAAGTGAAATCATTTCACACGAGAAAACACAGTTCAAAATAATCCCTCAAGTAGCAATTATGAGAAAACATTGACTTGAGGTGAATGTCCATAATGGATGTTGCATTGTTTACAATTATTTCTGTCTCTACTGAAAGGTGCTGTCACTCAAATAGTTTAGTAGTCTGATGTAGGATAAGGCTAATGTTGAGACTGCTGGGAAAAGTGAGAACATTTAAAGGGACACTTTAGCCACCAGGGTAGGCATCATCTGTCTGTCCTCCTTTCATGATTGATCTATATCAGAAAAGAATCAGATATGTGACAACACTGGCACCAGATAAATGCTATTTGTCTGTTTGCACCTGAGCCAGCCCATGTAACTGCTGTTATAGTGCTGAGCCAAGCTGTGGTACACATGCACAAAATACTAAAAAGACTGAAGAAATATTTTCATTAATAGCACTTTTCTAATCTCAGCTTTATCTCTTAACTACAAAGATGATTATTCCAGAAGAAATTAATGCAATGCATTTAAATGCAAAGAAAAGCGTCCTAATCCTTCAAAAGTAATCACGGTTGCTTTCAAAATTAATGGCTTACCACACAATGTGTTTCATTCATTAAATGGCACTTATTAAAGATTCCTACAGAACAGGGGGAAGATAACACATTAAAAACCACATAAAGCCACAGAGTACAGTTTCTGAATATATGAATCATAGTTAGTTGCTTTATCGTATTGAGCGGCTGATGACGGAGATCAAAGGGGGGGATTTGTTCTTAGAGTTGAAATCTGATGAATTTCTCATCATTTTTAAAATAACCCACGATATTCCATGTGATTGAGATCCAGTCTCACAAGGCAGAAGGAGAATGCCGGACATGTCTGCAGGGGTTAGTGAAGTATGAACATGTATTTTTACTCAAAGACTAATCAGTAATTTTGTGGGAGGTTGATGTACGATGTTGAAGGTGGAAAATTCAAAAATCAAAAACATGTTTTTTTTCCTTAAAGTTGTCACATGAACCGATTTAATACATACTTCCACAAGAAAAAAATTCAGTGAGCCATTCGAAGCATCAAGAGATCATCAAAAGATAAACTGATATAATTAAATACCCTCAGTTCACAATCTTTTTTTTTCAGCCATCCTATTGTAGATTTGATGTCATGTTTCTGTTCACTTTTCTCTTTCATGAATCATTATCAGTCAAGATTTAGTTGTCAGATGGTTAGCCTCAAATTTGACTGTTAAACACTTTTATATGCAGAGGTGGTCATCTCAATGACTGTAAGGTATCCAGGGGCCTGTTGCACAAAAATAGGATTTTTAGACATCCAGGATGGGGAACTAAGCCGGCCTCATACAATCCAAAACAAGAGCTTAATTGGTTACAGAAAGCGCAAGTCAGGATGAGCTGACACAGATTCATCAGTTCAGATAAAACCTATCCTTAAAAAATGTGTGCGCTCACAGCCTCCTCAATAGTCCCTCGCAATCTGTCACAGAGTCACTAATCTACCATGGTAAAGAGAAAGGCGCACTTCTCTCCATTGGAGCAAAAAATCCACCTAGAAGTGTATGAATAAGTCAAGGACCAAATAAAAAGAAGAGAGGCAGCAACATGGCAATGAAACAAAGAGACAAAGCATGGCAAAGTATTTTGGACCACTTGATTGCATTAGTAGAAGACAAATACAAACTCATTGGAACTAACAAAATAACAATCCACATAATTAATGTCTCTGAAATTGTAGCTATTCTCTGATTTGACATTGCAAGTGAAACTGATGCAGATGTGAGAGAAATGATAATTGTGGCTAATGAACCTCTATAACGTGTCTTCTCTTGAGATTGCCAGTAAGAGAAATTAATTACAGGACAAGTGTTAACAGTAGACTCATTGTTTTCTGTTGCATTGATTCAATGTCACAGGAGCACTGGACTGCACCCACATCAGAGTAAAATCCCCTGCAGGTGCCCATAAGGGGTGAACAGAAAATGCTTTCAGTAGTAATAGAACATGACTTTTTGAGGTTTTCTATCAATGCAATGCTTTTCAAACTTTTGGAGCCATGACACCCAGGATAACATTTGCAGAATGCTGGACACTGCATACCGGCGCACCCTGCTGAAGCAGTTTGCAGCTCATTAAACACCAAACTGCCCAATTGCTGGGGTGAATTTCTGAATCATCCAATCTAAATTTGGTTTTGACTGGCCTCTGTCAAATCAAATGCCTGGATTTCAACTTGGACCAAATGCTAAATAACAAAGTATGAAAGTTAGAATCACCATGAGCTACTGCAGTCATATCTTGAATGTGCAGAACATTTTAATATCAATGGCGACACAAATTATAGGGGGAGTTAAGGCCCAAAGTTTGGTGGGCTAAAAAAAAGAATATAATAAAGAGCTGCAAAAATAATTCTGAATCACCAGCCCTCCATCACCAAACTTAACAGTTTGTATGATATGTTTCTGTTGATGCTCTGGTTGTTTTTTTCACCAAATGGGCTGCACACTTAGGTCAAACATATCCACTTTGGTCTCTTCTGTCCACTCGACTGATCCAAAAGTCGTATTTGTACAGATTCAACTTTAACCAACCTAAGCTGTTTGTTCAACCAAATTAGAGAGAAGAGGCCTGTTCCTGGAAAATCATCCAAAAAAGTCAGGCATACTCAGTATTTTTCGTGACTGTCATGAAGTTGAACATTTAAATTGCTTACTGAGGTCTCTGAAGTCTGAGAGTAAACTATTTTCAAGTTTCGCATAGTACAGCTCGGTCTGACCTTGGGGGGGGTGGGGGACTTGCTGGGACAATCACTCCTGGGAAGACTGTCAACTGTTTAAAGGTTTTCCACTTGTTAATACTTTTTCTCATGGTAGAATGATGGACTCCACATTTTTTGGAATTTTCCATCAAACCCCTCAGACTGATGGGAGGCAAGGCAACCATCGCTTCTCTGAGATCACTGATGATGTCTTTGAATGTTTTGAACTGACAAAACATCTGTTTTATTAGGATGTTCCAATTAATCAAGTGGATATTATTAGCTGCAGTGGGTGGCTACTAACCTTCTTCATTTTTAAAGGAGTGAATATGTATTTAATTTTTCACTAAGCATTTCTGCACTCATTTCTGCGTTTTATTCAAATATATCATAATAAAGTAATTTTTTAAATGCCGCTGTCTAAGGTTTAATGGCTTAATTTTGTCATTGCCAGCTGACTTGATTGAGTTATGTATTTGACTCTGCATGTTCAATTCTGATAGAGTTTTCAAAATAAATTTAGTTTAAAAAGTTAAATATTGCTGTGAACAAGTTCTTTTGAATTGGGCTTTTTTCCCTTCCTTAATCAAAGACAATCAGTTTTCTAAATGTTGTTGAGGTAACTAATTACATAAAATGTATCTAAAGTTGGTTGATTTAAGAGTTGACACTGCAAAATTACATTTATTTCCCAAAATGAAGCAAATAAGCGTTATTCCATTTCCATATTTTAAGACAATTGAGTTTTCTTTTTAGGCTTTCCTTTTTTAGGATCAGATCAACTGGCAATTACTATATGTGGAAAATTTTAATTGTTTAAATAAGTAAAGTTAGTATCCCCTTTCAAAGAATATGCTTCATCGTGTACAAGCTCAATTTCATCAGACAGAAATTTGGCTGCATCCATCTTTGACTTCAAGTCATTCACATTTTCCCACAGGACCAGAAGGAACTGCAACAGTTGCTTCATGTTCCCATTTTCAGTGTAATCATAGATATGCTGGCACTATAGTCCTGCTGCTACAGCAAAAAATATTGTAAATTTGTTGATATTGATATTCATATTGACATTAAAAGTAATTCCAAAGATGATTATCAAAATGCTGCCTTTCTAGTCGCCACATCCAAACAGGGCTCATCTGCATGTCTGTGTCATCTCTCGCTTGTGCTAACGCAGATGCTGCCATTTGTGCACACAACATAATTTGCGTGATAAAGGTTAATGTAAAATGCTATGCATACAATCTTTTTCCTCTCAAAACCTCAGCCCTGATCACTGCATGCCTCACCTCACTCTCATCTTGCTTTAACCTGAGCAGTGGCTCTCTGGAGATCAAAGATGCAAGCAAACACACACATATACACACACACTCTCACGCACAAACGATTCATGGTTCACTTCGGTCCAGAAAGAAACAAATAAAGAAAATTGGATCAAAAGGCTAAAGATCATAAATGAAGATGCTTTCTGACCATCATCAAATGATGCTGTACTTGAAAATAAACTATTCCATTAAGCCTTTAATTTCCTCTCTCCGCCATCCTTTATTAATGTCATTACAGTCCCTCCAGCTCACAGCTCCTGTTGGCTGTTCTAAATAAATGGCTCACTTACTTAAATTATCGTGAGCTGTCCACTTTTTTTCCTGTGAAGTCGCAGCCTGTGGGCTTACAGTAGGATAGCGCTGGTCAATAAACCAATAATCTTTGCTTTGCTTTACAAAACATGCCGTTTGAGTGTTGCATCACATAATGAACACATGCATGATGATGTCCAGCAACGAGGAGGGGGGGGGGGACAGCTTTCTCTCTGAATAACAAAATGAAAAGTGTCATCTGTT
>JAVQJG010098168.1:0-13881 GCA_036024015.1 Craterocephalus amniculus
CTCTGAGCCTGCGTGCCTGCTCAGATGACTCTTTACCGAGCCATTTGATCAGGAGGTCTGTTTCTTCTGCTACTGACAGGCCTAAATTGTCTATGGCATTACAGAACGAGGCTTTCCACACCCAATAATTCTCTACCTTATCGTCAAACTTCATCAGCCCTGTGGAGACGATCTGATTTCTAGCCATAAACTTAGCTAGGTCAGCTGTTGGTGAGCTGAGAACATCTCGGGCAGGTGTGTAACATGGTGAAGCAGGGCGTGGAGCAGGACTGGGTAGCCCATAGTCCTTTTCTCCCTGCCATGCTTTGTTGTTGGCTTGGAGTGGTGTGTGTGTCTGCTGTAGCTGCCGTAATACCTGTGTCTGCAGTGGAAGAAATCTTGGAGCTGGTGTGGGTCTCAGTGACTGTGCTTGATGTCCTACAGATGGTTGAGCTGGAGGACATGCTGGTGGAAGCGGGTGGCCATCCAGGTCAGGTGAAGTGGTGTGGGTTTCTTGTTTTATCTGGCTTTGCGGTGACACACTTCGTGCTGTGAAGTACTTTTGGTTCAGTTCTGATCCTGGTTCTCCAAGGCTGTTGTCCTCATCCTCAAGTTCTGCCTGAAGCACTGCTGCTTCGGCTATAGCAGCCTCCATTTCTTTCTTACACCGCAACGCCTCCAATTCAGGCAGGCTGTCCATGCTCGGACGCCATCAAATCTGACTGAACTGGAGATGTTTTGCAAAGAAGAATTGGCCAAAAAACCTTCAACCAGAATCCAGGCACTTATTGGAGGTTATAGGAAGCAATTGGAGGCTGTCATTTCTGCAAAAGGAGGATCTACTAAATATTGATGACATGTTTCTGTTGGGGTGCCCAAATTTATGCACCTGCCATTATTTAATTAATTATTGCACACTTTCTGTAAATCCAATAAACTTCATTTCACTTCTCCAATATCGCTGTGTTTGTCTGCTATATGACATATTTACCTGAAATTGATGATCCAAACAACCAGTGATTTATAAAGAAAAATCTTAAAAATAATCAGGGGTGCCCAAACTTTTTGCATATGACTGTACTTGCTGTAAACTACGTAGGCACAGCGCAGCCAAAATGGTCAATACCGGAGGGTACCACCAGGCGGAGTATGCAGCACTTGTACTCTGAAAGTGACAAGCTGCCGGTCAGTTGTATTTCCGAGTTTTTCCCCAAACAACGAGTTGAATTTAGACTTTGAGGTAAAAGGATTGATAATTTTACTTTAAAGTAGAAACTAAAGGGGAAAAGGCCTTACCGCCGTTAGATGCGTTAAATGTGGCCGGTAAGCACGTAAATGCGGTCCATGTGGTCCATTGACAGAAATGGTGCACGAGCACTTCTAGCGGTTACGTCAATATCGCATTATGCGTACGCGGACGCGTCGCCAGCAGCAAGTGTATCCCAGCCCTAACTTTCATGGTGTGTCTGTGGCATTTAGTTATTGGAAAGTACTTCCATAGTGCTATTGATATTCTGACACTAAATCAGCTCTTTTATACTTACATAATGGACTGGAGGGAATGGTCATATTTAGAACAGAAAAGGGCATGGGGTCACGGAGCGATGGGGACAACGTTACGGTGAGGCAAGACGAAGTTAAACAGAAAAAGGAGATTATTAAATGTAAGAAAGGTGGGTCTCTGGTCACCGGATGCCACTACTCTGTAGGTTTTACATGTTTCCTTGCTCCGCCTTCCTAATTAAAAATGAAGTAGATGTCTTTAAGTGGCTTCTCCACATGCCTGGTAATTTTTATTTATCCAAAAGGATCCCCATTAGCTTCCACAAGATGGTTGCTAGTCTTCCTGGTGATGACCCATTAATATGCGCCAGGTAAGTTTCATCAGGGAAACAAACCTGCAACCCAGGACCAAGGTTGGAGAACATGGGATTGAGGAGAGAAGAATGCAGAATATAATGTAGCAGTGCCCTCTTGTGGGCAAAAAGGGAATGTTTTATATTTCCACAAAGGCCAGAATTGAGGGAGAGGATTTTTTTTCCATGCAGAATCCTAATTTTGTCTTTTTAGATGCAAAGTTATGCAAAAAACGCTGTGAGGGATATCATGCAAACGAGCAAAACACACATCCGTCATGTCTGGCATTAGCTTTGGCCGAGGAATGTGTTCAGGGTGCCTTTTAGTTTGCATCTAAATGGCTACATTTATGACATCAGGTGTTTGTTAAGTGTTGAGTCTGTGTGTGTACGGTGGGTGAACTTGACTCACCTCTCTACCTTTATGTGTGACCAGAGCAGCGAGTGGCTTGGCGTAGAAGCGGCTGAAGCTGAATCCCAGGCAGCCGTACATGCTGTTTGCAGTCAGCTTCAAAGCTTTCTGACGGATGTCATACTGAGAGACAAAAAGAAACGATTTGCACATGAAACTGTCAAATATTTCACTAAAATCACCACAAAATGATACAACGGATGAACAACCAACAGCTTGTTCGATTTCAAGTTGCTATTATATCCAAGTGAAACATGGAGCTAACCCTCCCCTTTGGAGAAGCTACCTCACATTTAGCTTGTATGTTTGTGTGAAATTACCAATAAGATATTACAACAGTACAAATGAGTGTGTACCTGCATGTAAAGATCTGGGTTGACGTCTTGCTGCTTCATTAGCTGTTTGACCTGTTTACGCCGTTCAACCAGCTTCCGTATTTCTTTGGGGAGGATTCCCATCTCCAGGTCGGGGTCAGGGATCTCGGGAATCTCCTCTGGCTCGTCCTCCTGTTGCCATGGAAACAAGAGTATAAAAAGCGCGACTTTTCCCTGGGAATGTAGTCGTCGTTTTGACATGTTTTCTCAACCGGTGAAGTGTGCTCACGTCGTTCTTCTTCTGTGCGTTGTTTGCCTCTCGTTGCACGGTGGTGAAGCAGATGTTGAACTCCTGGATGATGGAGGGATACAAGCTGTTGAAGTCGAGCAGGAGCACAAACTTATCGTAGAATCCTGGAAGAAGAAAGAGATGGAGGTTAAAATATATGAAGAAACAACAAACAGGAATAACATGAGATAAAGAAAACCCCAAAGACCTCAGACACTTACCAACTTTAGGATCAAGCACCAGACCTCCAGCATAAGCCGCCTTCTTTTTCCTCTTTCCCTTCCCTGCATCCACATCGTCTTCTCCTTCAGCCTGAACAGAAGAGCAAAGCAAGAACTGGAGGTCAAATAACTAAATCTAAATTATTCATTTATCTTATTTGTTTGAACATGCAAAACATGTTGAGCAGCATTAAATATACAACAGTTATTTCAAAGCTTATCTAGTGCCACCCCTTTTCCACAAACAAGCAGTCACCTCCAATGAACAACCAGTTATATCTATAATTATATTTACAAACATCAGCACAAACATTCACATAAATTAAGACATATTGAGATATATATCTATATGCAAATATAGACAATCCAAACAAAACAGAAAAAAATTATAAACAAACTTTTTAAAAATGGAGTAAGTTTGTTTGTTTAATTCATTTAATGCATTTGCATCTTTACCGACTCCTGCTGGGCCTTTTTAAAGGACGGCTTGTCAGGGACGATGTAGTTCTTATCGTGGAAGGCGTGAAGCAAAAGAAACTCGTTTCTCTCAGATCGGCCGCCCATCAGAGTACGAGACTGAAAGGAGGAGGAAGAAGGAAATCATCAGGGAGAGGGTTTAACCTGCATGGAAGTCTACAGGGTCACCATCCTTTATAAAGCTTAAAATCTAAACAGGTTTTTTAGAATTTGCTCATTAAATGTAAGAAGTAAACGTGTTTGTGTTAACACAGCGATACTGAGCAAAACTGTGGAAGTTAACAGCAGCTTTGGTTGAATTACCATGACATTGCCGGCGATGTTGGTGATCTGCAGGGCCAGTGGCAGCACGTTGAGCTCACACATGATGTGCAGGATCAGCTTGGCATCAGTCCAGGTCAACTCCAACAGGTACAGCAGGTGAGGAGAGTCACTGACACACAAACACTCAAATTTTAGCAAGTTGTAAACAGATGTCGATATTTAATCCACTATTCACCGTTTTGATCATGTTCAGTGAAATGATCACCTGTAAAGATTTCTTATGTCCTCCTGGGGGACTATGTGCCTCTCCATCTTCAGCACCTGTGCAGCGAGCTCTGTCAGATGGTAACTTTTACAGCGAATCAGCTCTTTGGCTGAGATCTCCACGTCGCACACCAGCCGGCCACACGTTGCACTTTTCTCTGCAAAGGCGCTTCGACCCTGCAAATCAAAAAGTCACAAATACAGACTATGACAGGGATCTAAAATGTTAACGCGCAATATGTTGTAGAAATAAATTCAGTCGTTGTTATTCCTGATTCTTTTTGTTCCTCTTACCCCTAATTTGGGCATATTGACCCTCCTGAGGCGTCCAATTTTGGACCAGTGGGGAACTTTGCACACATTGATCCTCTGCAGGAGAACTTCCAAATCGAAACCAAAGATGTCATGACCCTGCAAAAAAATACACAGTTCAGTCCAACATGATGGTAGTGACACAGCTGCTCATGTGTTAGACTGAATGACAAGGAAGGGCGACCAGGCAGAAGAAAGAAAAACACTGAAACATTAAAGCAGCGCTCAGAGAGGAAAACAAGCTGTAAAACAATTCATGTCACTGGATTCGGTTCATGACTCACCACCAGCACATCGGGGTCGATCTTGTGCATCTTGGCCAGGAAGAAGCCGAGCAGAGTCCGCTCCGTACCAGCGATCTCCACTTTCCCGTTCTAACACAAAGAGCAAATCACACCACCGGCGTCTTTATAATATTCAAGCTGTTTGTGTTTTATTTACTGGCTTGTGTAAACCTCACTGGTGATATGAAACATGATCTAGAATCGGATTAAGACTTCTTGATTTAGTGCAAATTAATACAAACAACGCTGAATCTACAGCCACACGATGGCTCACCTTCTTCCTCACAGCTTCTTTGAAATCATACGGAAAGATGGAGTCGGCAGGTTTACTGATGACTGAGGAGAAAAACATCAGAGATCAGAAGTTCTTCCACAGCTCATCTTCAGTTACTCGTTCAGCTTGTTCACACAGAACAACACATAATATTGAGTTTGCAGCAGGTTTTTCTAAAACTATACATTTATGTGGAAAGACAGAAGAACATCCTGATGAATTTTAATTTTCTGTTTAGTTGCATTTAGACCACAAAAAATAAACTAGAAGTCATAGTAACTTACCACAGAAATGAGTTTGATACGGGGGTTGAGGAGGAGCTTTATCCATATGGAAGCGATAGTGGACAAGAGCAGCTAAAGACACAATCTGCAGACAAAATGCCATCAATAAGTTAGTGTTAGCATTCGATATCATAAAACAACTTATTCCTGCAGACACAAAATACATCCAATTCAAATTACATTTTTTGAAAATCTGCAAACCTAAGGGAAAAATAAGCTACAGCAATCTCCCTTACCCTTTATACACCATTAAACAATAACTGAGGGTGCGTGATATTGGATTTTCCCATTATAGAAGTGCATTCCTACCCCTGCTAGCCCTATGACTAACTAAGCAGTGATGGTGTTCTGACCTCATTGTGGTGTGTCTTGGGGTTCTGGACAGTCTTGAGGCTGATGGACATGACGGTAAGGGGTGGAGGTGGGAGATCTTTGATCACGCTGATCAGGTCGCTCCTCAAAGCCAGAGCCTCCACCTTACACCAGCTGACCGGCTGGCTCATCAGCTCTAACGCAGACAAAGTGGAGATGTTATCAAAGAAGTTTCCAAAACGACGTTAAATCTCGTATAAAGCATTTCAAATTTAATCTAAAGCTAATATGTCTGATCGTGCTTACGTGGTGTCTTGATATCTAACCAGCAAGGGCCTTTAAGTTTCCTACTGAGGAGGAAGTGCTCCAGACTGGAGGTGTTCGTTCCAAAAATGTGGGAAAAAGTGGCCCCTTTCAGGTCAGATGGCAGCGCTGGGAACTCGGCCTGCAAAAATGGAAATTCCCCAAACACGTTAATGTGATGTCGGCCACAGCATCGATGAGCCAAATCAGTCAGGGAACGCCGAGTCTCCTCACAGAGTATCTGACTTCCAGGTACTCGCACTGACTGGGCACGTCGGGAATTTCAAAAGCGTAGTTCTTCTCCACTTTCTGCCGATAGAAAGATGAAACAACAGCCGACTCAAACATGAGTCTGTGGAAAACTGCATTCATATGCTACAGATTACAAAGACTGGTACTGACCTTTGATTTAAACTTCATGATCTTAAACTTCTCAGAGACCTCGTTGAACTCCTGGTAAATATCCATCATCCCCACAGGCGTGTCTGACACCTCGCCAGTCTTAGGGTTTACTTTCTGTTGATTACAGTTAAATTAAATAAAAAGTAAGAAAGATATTAGTGAATAAATAGATACAATAGAATAAAAACTGAATTAAATTAAATCATTCATCAGTGGATCAATGATTCTTGAAAATATTCCATTGTGTACGCCAAAGATTTTATAAAGGTATGAACAAAAACACAATACAGCTGCACTCGCTTTCCCCTCAATTAGTTTGTAAGGTTAAAAATGCAAAAAACAATAGCACAGTCTCAAAATGTGCTCCTCTTTTCACCCGTTGAAACCACCATGAGTGTTCTGGTCTTCTGTTTGTCTGCTGATAAAGCGTAACACTTACGTATTCCCGAGGTAGAAGGTACACGGTCCGCTCTATGTTCTTGACAGTGACGCAGCAGCTGACATGAGATTTTGCTGATTCAATCCACACTTTCCCAAACAGGTACACCACACCTAATCCATGAATTAAATCAAATGTCATGATGCGCTCTAGACAGGATTTGTTTAAGATTTCTAAACAGCAGAAAGAAACTGCAATAAACACAGTCTTCTTGGTTCACCTGGTTGGTTGTATGGGTCTTCAAAGGCATCCAGCCAATAGAAGCGAAACACCTGCTCCCCGTCGGCTCCTTCAACCAGGGGGAGCCGACTGGAGTCCACCTGAACCTCTGCGGGCGCTTCAGACACTTTGTCCTCCTCCTCTTGTCCCCAAGCACCTCCAAGCCTGCTGGATCTGGAAATAATATCAAGTTAATAAAATAAATTCTAACTAAATTTAAAAAAGTAATGATGAGAAAATAAGCACAAGAATGGAACGATTTACGAAATCTTTACTTTGCCATGTTCACGTTTCTCTTTTACATATTTCTCTAAAAGTGCTAAATGATAGTTTTACTGGACTATGTTCTACTTTTTGAGCATCCTGGTAGCTTTAATTTGTCCATCTTGACTAAAGCATCACACATGCTAGAAAGCACGGCTTTTAAAATAAGACTTATTAACACAAGCCACAAAATCTGATTAAAACGGGACACTAAGGAGCAGCAGGTGGCTCCAAGTTTAAGAAAGATGGAGGTGCTACAAACGGTCACATTACAGGAAAAACAACAAACCAACTCACAGGAGAACTGGATCCTGAGGTTTAGCTTTGGGCTCCACTTTAACTGCAGCTCCTGCTGGTGCTGCTTCAGGTTCAGGCTCATCTTTAATTACAGGTTTCTCCTCAAGTCCAACCTCCATGGGTTCATCAAAGTCCACCCCGTCAAATCCCAGCATGTCAGTCTCTGAAAAACACATCACCATAAACGTTATGCGTCTACTTGTTAGACGTTTAAATAACAAAATGCTGAAGCAAGTCTTCCTCACCTTCCTCTTCTCTCAGTCCTTCCACCTCAGACTTTTGCTTTTCCTGAGGAGCAGATGTGGAGAGAGGAGGAAGCGCTGACGGCCTAGGGGCCGGGTCTGAAGGCAGAGGTCGTATCCTATTAGCCTTTAATCCCGCGGATGAGGGTGACTCCTGCTGTTACAGAGATGGGATGCAGAATTTCTTGATTATTTAGTTGCGATATCTTAACTTGAGCTTTCCAGATCCAATAAAGCCTGACAAGGTTGTACCTTGGGTCTCTGAGGTTTAATGGAGAAGGGATTCAAGGGCGATCCCACAGACTTCTTTTTCTTTAGTGTGACCACCGGTGGTGGAGTAAGGAGAGCTGGTTTCTGGAAGTTTGACAATGTTAGGCAAGATAAAAACAGCAAAAAAAGGTGAAGAAAAGGTGCTACTGAGACTGAATTCAATTTAGATCACTCTAAATAGCTAACCATGAAAAAAAACATTAATATTTGAATTTCTGCAAACCTCAGAGTGCAGATCCTGCAAGATATCTCCTAACAGATCATCTTTGGACAGGTCAACATCTTTCTGCAAGAGATAAAATGACATAACTTCATTTTTTTAAATGTCTAAAAGAACATCCATTTGATAAAATATGATGAGGACATAACTACTGTTGAGAATATTAGCATTTTGGCAGACTTTTGGGACCCAATGATACTGATATACACGCACCTCTGCAGGCCTCTTTACATTGCTGTTCATGAAGAGGCTCTTAATGGTGTTTGGCTTGGAAACAACCGATTTCTTCACATTTTTCTTTGACTCTGCTCCTTTATCACCTCCCCTTCCTGCAAGATCAAAAACATCTTTTCACACACAATCTGTTCTGCCATCTTCAAAACTAAATGTGCTGCCAGTGTTTACCTCTGTTTTCTACAACATCATCGTCCAAATCATCGTCAAAGATTTCACGGCCATCCTCCACATATCCCGTTCCATCTGAAAGACAAGAAGCCTTATTAGGAATCATGAAATTAACACATAATCCTGCTTTAAGAGACACGAATCAATGATCTTACCATCATCAATGATCCAATCATCCTCTTGCCTCTCTCGTACCATCTTTGAGTATTGCTCCTCATCTACCTCCTCGTACACACTGGTAAGCTCTGTCACCTGGAAAACATCAACTATAACTGATCAACAAAAGCATAGTACAAATAGCAAAGCAGCTCTTTATGTTTAGACCAACTCGAATGCAAGACTATTTCTGTTACAATGATCCAGTCACCTAAGATCTGGGATTTATCAAGCTAATTCAATTACAAAGAAAACGCATGTTCATAGACAAACAAAAAGGCATGCAATTGTCAGTCTCACCTCATACTTGATCTTCTCTCCCTTTTTGGCTTTCTTCAGCTGCTCCAGTGCAGATTTTCTCCCAACTTTCTCCCTTTTTTCCCGTCTGGAGCGACTCTTCGCCAGACCGCAGTCATCTCCTCCATCATCTGAGAAGAGGGACATGTCATGGTGATGCATTCTCAATCTGACTTCACAGTTTTTCCTAACAGATCGCGACTGCCACATGTCCAGTGAATATATTAAAATAAACAACTCCCATTAGAGTTGGAACTTCGTTTTTTTTGCTCCTCACATGTGGAACAAACTCCCATAAAGCTGCTGGTCTGCTGAAACTGTCAGCAGGTTTAAATCAAGGTTAAAAACTTTTCTATTTGCAGCCTTTTATTATGAGTGATTTTTTTTCTTTCTGAGGGTTTCTTTCTTTTTTAATTTACTTATTTTATGATTTTACTTTTGTTCTTAATTCTTTTTATTAATTTGTGTGCCTTGCTGTAATGTTTCTAATATTTGTATGTAAAGTACCTTGAATTGTCATGTACATGAACTGTGCTACACAAATAAACTTGCCTTGCCTTTATGTCCAAAACAACAGCAAAAACACTTGTTTGTCCATTTCTGAAAGCCTCTTTTCAGAAAGAGCATCTTCAGTGACCCATTTAAATATGTCTGGCTTTGAAGCTCATATACAGAAACGAAGATTTAAAAGTTAATAAGATCTTCATCATCACTGATACTGCAGTTAACTAAGTGTAATTAAATAGTGCATTTAATGGAAAAGCTATTGCTAGTGACAGCTCTAACATCCCTTTTCAGCTTGCCCGGTTAGAAAGTGACATAAGGTAAAAAGAAAAAGAAAAACAACATCAGAATACATCGCTAATAATTAATATTACATCCAGTTGAACGGATACGGTTGTACGGATAAGATACACTGAACGTATATCATGAAAAAATGCTGTTGTGGACGCAGAAACGTCAACAAGCTTAGGACATATTCAAGTCGAAGCTTGTTAGCATGTCTAAACGTAAGCTAGCTAATGTCACAGCTTGCTGCGTCGCTTAGACTAGCATAAGTCAGCCTCAGTAAAAGAGCGATCCACAATCTCACCACTGCCCGGAGCGTCCATGTCTTTCTCTGGGTTTGATATCGGAGCCATGAATCGAGTTTTTTTCTCCCGTTTGTTCAACGACAGCTACCTAATGTGGCGCTCGTCAATACAACAACAGGTTAGTCCGCGCCAAATTGCCTTCCCGGGGAAAGTCATATGCAGGAAGTGACATCACGGCGCTGCCACCCAATCAGGTAACATGATGTGTCATATTTGTCCACATAGTGGCGCTGTTGTACAATGTGAAGTTTGTGTTTACTCATCAGGGTTGAGCATATGATTACAAACAATCTGCTGCAGCCTAATTACTCAGGGATGGGAGGAATTGATAGATTTAGTCATACAAGCGTGTTTGAATATGTTTAATATTAATTTGAATTATATCTCATTTTGATTTAGTAACATTTTCAGTGAAACCCAAGAAACAGTATGCTAATTCATGCTGTTATCTTTCTTATTTATACATAAATCATTTACAGATAAACCATATAAACATCGTATAAAAACATAAAAGCAGTATACAACTAAAATAAAACAGCGAATGAAATACAACATCACATACTATTGAAGCAAGACAAGTTTATTTGTGTGGCACATTTTATGTACAAGACTATTCAAAGGGATTTGGCATGAAAAAGAAGCTACTTCACAAACATATGATGAAAGAAAATAATAAAACACAAGCAATAGGCTATTTATCAGTTGTTTGGAAAAAAGGTGGAGACAAATAGAAAAGTTTTTAACCTTGATTTAAAGCAGCTTAGAGCAAACCTGCACTTTTGCGGGAGATTTTTCCATATGTGAGGAGCATAATATAGATAAATGCTGGTTTAAATATTACTCTGGGCAAAGAAAAAAGACTTGACCCTGATGACCTATAAGATCTGCTTGATTTATAACAAACCAAAAGATCCTGAATGTATTTTGGTCTGAGACATACAGGATTTAAAAACAGGAAGTGATTGTAAATATCTGAAGACTGTAGTTATACTTTTTTTTTGTCTTAGTGAGGACTTTACAACACAAAAATCCTATTTATGCTACTGGAATAGAACTGCATTTAACTTCCTTATTCTTTAAGCATAATGACAATAAAGATCATTATCTGGCAAAAGCCACTGTATTGGAAAAAATTCTAGTTTGCTCCACAGGCTGAGACATTACTGTTTTCAGTATCAATGCCAATGTACGTCGATGAAGTTCGTTTCCATAGCAACCAAGCGGTCTATAGAGGGCACAATAGATTTTTGTCCCAGATCGGGGCCACAGAGGCACTACAGTACGGACAATAATGAAAATACAAAGCATGTTTTGTGCCCTTGTTCCCACTGCCTATTTTGGCTCTGTATACCCTAAATAATCCAGCCCGTTGCTGTGGAAAGAAAGACAGCATTTTTCTGATCTTAAAGCTAACAAATTAAGTATGGTGCCAATTAAATAAATAGCCTATACTGATTATATTTGTTTCAGGGCTCAGGCAACAGAAACAGGTCTATTCATGTCTCTCTCGCTTTTTTAAAAGATTACTATTCAATTAAAATTAGTTAAATTCACAAACACTCAAGTTGGAGGGTTCATGCATGTCTAATATGGTCCACTGCTGGTCTGGCGCTGTATGCCCTGTGGCCCACAGTTGTCGCTGCGCATCAGCGATGAGCAGCTGATTTGTCCATCGGACAGACTAGACAGACGGACTGCCGCTGATCAACTATACTTTCCCGCTAGCAGGAGAAAAACACATATCCCTGTCAGGAAGACAAGAGGGACAACACATTTAGCCTATTGGCTATTAATTTGAGGCACCATGGTGAAACAGCGTCGCGTCAGAGCGCACTCCTGTTGCGCAACTGTTGCATATTTTTCTCCCAGAAGAGGATCAGTTAAGGTAGGATTATTTATTCGCAATTCGCCATTCTTGTAAAGTTGTAAAAGATGTAGCTAACTGACCGAGAAAAACAAGAAAAGTTTCTAATTTCTTAAATCAGACAATTTCATTCGCGCTTATTCGTGCCAGTTATAGCAGCTCCGTGGAGCTAAGTGTCCGTAAAGAAGCTGCTGTGTGTGAATGTTAAAGACTATAAAGAAAACTAGCCTATACCAAGTCTTTAAAAAGAGATTCAAAACATGATAAGACGCACTCTCCCATCTGCGAAAGTGTAGCAAATATGGCGAATGAAATAAAACGCGAAGCTAAATTTTGTTTCAAAACCAGTTTGTTAATTAATGTTAAACCTTCCCTGATTTCATTTTAATTTTATGCATTTTTTTAATTTTACAGTTGACCCAAAAGTCTGGCTACTCATCCCATCACACCGTCGCGTCGCTCAATTTTCTTTTTATTGATAGTGTTATTGAACGCTCCGCCAATCCTCACTGTTTATGTTAGTGGCCTGCGCGAGCTGTTGTCTCATTGGTCCTTTAGTGGAGCTCTCTCCTCTTCTCCGTCGCCATGGAGAAAGCTCCTCACAGAGCCCATCCCGTTCAGAAAAGCTCTGCCGAATGCCCGCCATCGCGCAGAGATCGTCTATTTCGACACTAGCCCACTTATAGGTAATAAAAATAGGCGCTCTAAGGAGCTGTTTCAAGAAGGAAATAATATAAGAGACAGAAAAAGGTCACAGATAACTACGACACATAATCGTGTCTTCAATTTAACTTGGTGAAACATTAAAAAGGGACTTCACAACACCAACTTGAAAGAGTGAGACATCTTTGTGCCTCGTTTTCCGCAGCACAGAGAAGGAGGAGGGAGTGGGAGTAGCGGATAGACAGAGGAAGAACAGAGAGTGGGCGGGGAAAACAGAGGAGACAGTGAGGAGAGGAGCATCGTCTCACTGATGCTGAGTCACATAGACAGACCTCAGCTGCATCCCATGAGTCCTTGGGAATAATGGAGGAGCTCGAACACACCTGCCCTCATCCCCGGACGGTAGGGCATTTGTGCCTGTTTTCTTGTCTTAACTGTGTGCAGAGTGTGTGTGACAGGGAGTGGGGAGAGGGGAGGTGGGGGGTGGGGACAAAGAGTCCTCCTTTCTCCCCCCCTGTTACGAAACAGAGCCTGTACAGCATGTGGCCATGGGAGATGCTCAGAGTGCTGAGTGGACTGAGATTGTTTGAGTGTGCTGCCAGAGGAGGAAGGTGTTTAATCGTCCTACTGTAGCATGGATGTCCTGCTGAGGGGACACTGCTGCAGTGACAACACAAGCCTCCTGTGTCATGATTTTTCTCTCTGATCCTCTTTGTTGTAATTCCATATCCTGGGATTTATGTTTCTCCACATTCTCTTCATGCCATCTTTCGTGTTTTCCTGCGGCAGACTTGTCTCTAACGCCCTTGTTATGCCTCGTGTACTCTTTTTTTTGGGCTTTAATCCTACATATGCCAGATGTTCTTTGCTTGAGCCAAGCGGTTCTTACCGAGCATGCTCACGCCGCCTGTCCTTATAGGCCCTTGTATGCCCCCGGTCACAAAGTTTAAGCTTTGCCATCTGCTCTTTGCTAAATCACTAGGCTCCCATCATGCTCCAGGAATCCCAGGTGATGAGGTTGCTGCTGTCAAGTTGCAGCTCAATACTTCTAAAGTCCTTGCAATCAGCCTAAAAATGGAAATGTGCCATCAGGGCGCAGATACTATAGCATACAAAAAACAAAATTTACCAAATTTACCAATCTTCTAAATCTGCTATGAATCAATGAAAATACATTTTTACTTTTGACTTAACCTACATGTAT
>JAVQJG010098198.1:0-12805 GCA_036024015.1 Craterocephalus amniculus
CCAGAGTCAGAACTAAACAGGGAGAGGCAGCGTTCAGTTTTTATGCTCCTCACATGTGGAACAAACTCCCAGAAAGCTGCAGGTCTGCTGAAACTGTCAGCAGTTTTAAATCAGGGTTACAAACTTTTTTGTTTGCAGCCTTTTATGATGAATGTTTTTTTTCTGGGAGTTTCTTTTTTTCTTTAATTTTCTTATTTTGGGATTTTACTTTAGTTTTTAATTCTTTTTATTGCTTTCTTGCTGTAATGTTTCTTATGTTTGTATGTAAAGCACCTTGAATTGTCATGTACATGAAATGTGCTATACAAATAAACCTGCCTTGCCTTAAACACCTTAATTAAAGAGCGGATTTAAATTTAATAATAATTTTACTGTGATTTTTGCCAGTTGTTGCTTCCTTTAAGTACTTTTTAATGCTTTCTTTGCAGCTTCTGTAATGCTTTTAATGTTTTATGTAAACCACTTTTAAATAAACTTGCACTGTCAAGCATAAATCTTGAGTCTGTCTTCAGCTTTTATCTTACGTAAACCTTTTCTTACAACAAACTGCTCTGTGTCATTAGTAGGTTATTTTTGCACATTAAAAATGAATTCACATTTTTAAAGAAGCACCATGAAACCTGACAATGGTGGATGGACTAATGAGCAAAAAAGTACAAATCTTGTTTTTTCACTAAGATTAATAGAAGTTTAACCACTTTATCATTTTCCTTTGGAACAAAATAAATTACAGATTAGACAAAAATAAATAAATCAAAGGATTGTTTCTCAGCATGTAGTTCAGTTAATGAAGCAGCAGCTCCCACTAGCGGCTATTTTACCACACTACATGCAAAAAGTCCATCCTACAGGACTTTACAATGTCTACACTCAGATTTTTTGTATACAATAACCTTTATGTGAAAATTAGTGTCCAGTAACACATGGTGCTAGAATATAAATAAAACTTCTTTACTTCTTAACTGATCCTAAAGATTTCACATCCAAGATCAGAAGTTTATTGTTTATTGCAAAGGATATCTATTAGCCGATGCCAACACGTTTCTCCCTGGGGTCCTGACAATAAAATGACAGACATTATACCCTTAAATAAGAAAAGCAAATAAAACAGAACCATCAGCAAATATATTCACCAAGAATAATTATTTAAGAAAATTAAATACAACCAATTTTATAAAATATTTAAGAATAAATATAAAAAACAGACTTCTAGAAGGTTAATGGCCAGCAAAAATACATAGAAATACACTAATCTATAGCAAAATTATGCTCATACTCACATACATATCTACATATACTACTATTTCCAATAAAAATCTTAGAAAAACATTATGTAGTTCATATATCACATGACCCAATCTCAGTTATGATAGGAGTGTTGAAGTGTCACGGATCATTTTAAAAGTGTACACTTCAGCCAGTGATCAATGAATTAGTTAAGTCTGATTCACAGTGAAATTACAAAAAGACTTTTCCTGTCATGGTGATATAAGACGTCAGCAGCTCAACAGCTTAGACATTTATCTCCCACATGATAGTCTGACTTCAAATACTTAAAAAAAACTTGATTAGTCAAACATCTAAATGAATAAAACACGGCCAAATTTACAAAGGTTTGTTATAGTGGCTGACTTTTTATTGGTTATTGGTATTCATATGCTGCTGGGGGGTGAAACGTTGGAGATTTTACTAAAATCATCATTCAGTGTAACAGAAAAACAAAAAGCTAACCGTACTATGACATTGGTTTTGGATCCAACCAGTGCAGCAGGGGAAGATTAAACCAAATCAGCAACAAACAAGCAGAATGTGGTCACTTTTTAAAGGTCTGGCACTGCTGCTCTTAACAAACCATTAACACCTGGAACCCTGCTTTAAACAAGGCAGCTTTATAAATCACATCAAAACATGCTCTATTCTCAACTCTGAAACTTTAATGACTAAAACAAAGAAAAATCAAACTTTATAAATTACTCATAACACATTTTGCATATAATGGAGTTTTTGTTTATGTTGTGATGCATGTTCTGTGTTTTTATCTTTATCAAGAACAAAAAATGTACAGATTCAGAAAACCTGAGGGGAAAAAAAGGAATTTTCCTCTCCTTTTCTTCCCATCCTTTCTTTCCTTCTGCCTTCACCCGTCTCTCAGAGCGTTGCGTAGACTCCTCCAGAACTCCTCCCTCCTCTCCTCCTCCTGAGGCCACTCCAGGTAGGTGGTGGAGCTCATCAGTTTGCGCAGTCTGCAGAACCGTTTTGGGACGTCGTCCTTGGACAGCGGCTCCAGAAGGATCAAGATGGCCGCGTCGCCTCCGGCGTCGAACAGCCAGAAGTGTGAGAAGTCCAGCTCGTAGCGGCACCAGTCGGACTGGACAAAGTTCTCTGAGAGCACAAAGACGGTCCGGCGGCTGCGTTCGATGGCGCTCATGATGTTGTCCACGATCCACTGACCAGGAAGGAAGTCCCGCTTGTGGAGACAGAGGCTCAGCGGCTGAGGGGACGGGGAACTCTCCGAGCTGGATTCACTGGAGCAGAATGAACAAAAAAGACAGATTTTACATTCTGTTTCCTCTTGTTATTGTCATTTTACACAATAACTGCAGCTAAGGTACACAGTTGCTTTAAAACCAAGCCTGAACAGAGTGCATTCATTTTTCTTCTATAGATAGTTTATAGACTGAATACAAGATGATGGAAAGACTCGGTAGCAGCATTTCATTGAAAATTTCCCAAAAACAAAACAAAAGCAATATTTAAAAAATTTTGACAAAGACCCATTGTACAACTTTTTTGCCTTAAACTCAGTTTTCCAGACTTGTTTGATGGCACAGTGACATCTATGATGATTTGTGACATGGCGGCCCAGCAGTCCCGCGCCCGACTCTAGAACTTTGCTGAGTTTTGCTTTGTTCATGTGTTACACACTAATATGTCAACAAACAAGTATTTTCAACGAAGCCAGTGAATCAGCAAGGACATTTTACAAGACATTATTTCAGGAAGAGAGGAAACTAAAGAGCCAAAGAGGGCAGGAGATCAGGGAGGAGTTCAGAAAAGATTGTTTTCTACCGTTTGGAGAGGCTGACACTACATCAAAGATGGATTCTGAATTAGCCATCGATAGGGGACGCAACACTGTATACTGTCTCTTTAATTTATAGCTTAAGTGGTGTTTATCGCAGAAGCCATAATTCTCATCATATCTGCCTTCCCATGAGACAGCGGGAGACGAGGATGGAGATATGAAACCTTTAGCGTTGTGAGCAGCTGTTTCAGTCTGCTGCTGCTGTCCTCATCAGACAAAAGCAAAGTTCAGAGGAAACAAACAACTTGCTCTGAGTACATGTCCGGTGACCAGTATGTTGATGATTCATTAACTTTTAGAGATTAACTAGATTCGTTCTGCCCCTCCTTTGTCAAACATGCTGTAAAAGAAGAGTCTAGAAGTGGTTCATCAGTGAATCAGAGACATCTACGCCCTTGTATGTTTAACGAGTTGATGAAAGTTAATCGTGCAAATTGGAAACAAATCAAACAGAAGTGTAAATAACCAAATTGGGTCCTGATTTATTTTTAAAAAACATAGTTTTAACCACATCCTTGTATTAAAGACTGAAAACACAACCCCAGATCACCTAACATTGCTCTATCTCAATCAACATTTTGTTTTTTAACAGCATAAATATCCTGTGAGAGGATACTTTCTAATAGCATTATGGATGTCTTCATTTTCCCAGAAACAATCACATTTTCCAAAGTCAGACTAAAACACTCACCCTGGCTCCTCCAGCTCAGGCACCAAGAAGTTTTCCACCCAGCCAGCATCTCTTTCACTGTAGGACACAAAGGCATCGAAGGACAGCAGCGAGTCGCACCCCTCATCATTTCTGCGTCGCTGGCGGTGTTGGGAGCTGCGCTTGGCCTTGAGCCATGCCCAGGTCATCTTCAGGTACCAGAAGACGTGGAGCCGCCACAGCAGGAGGCTCACCACAATCCCCACAAACAGCGCACAGCCACAGCTCACGGACACGAAGAGAAGCCGGTGGCACATGAGCAGCGTCAGGCGGACTAGACCCACGGGCTCCCCCTGCAGGCTGAAAGGGGAGTCGCAGATGTAGCTGTCCTCTCCATCTGTTAACCTCAGGTCTCCACCTCCTTTTAGTTGAGACTGGAAGAAGTTGACGAAATCACAGGAGCAGAAGAACTTGTTCTGGCCTGCCTGGAGGTTCTCGAGTCGTCCGTATGCCTGGATGTCTGACTGGTTGAACATGTTCACCGTGTTTGACTGTGGAAGGCAGCGAGCGTCACGTTTGGGACCCCAGGGAGAGGACAGCGAGGCGAAATGTGAGGAGTTCTCACCTGTATAGCTAGCATCTGCAGACTGGGTAAGAGCTGCCCGTCCGGCAACTTCAGGAACTTGTTCCCAGAGAGATAGAGCTCTCTCAGCACCGGCAGGAGCAGAGTGAAGCCTTTCAGATCATTGCTGCTCAGATCCAACACCTGCACACAATGACGTATGTAATAAGAATACAATGTATATGATGGGAATGTGTTTGGTCTTTATGGTGAGTTCTTCTTCACCTCCAGGGATTTGGGTAAACAGGGTGTGACGGTGGTTAGCTTTGTCCTGGAGATGTTGAGGTATCGCAGGGTGGAGGGCCAGGGGCAGCTCGGAGGCATGGAGGCATAGCCGTTCCTGCTGATGTCCAGGTGGGTCAGTTTGGTCAGCTTCGATACCAGGCTGCTAATCATGGACAACGACTGAACAGAAGTAAAGAAACATAAGACATCGGAATGCAGCCAAACTGTTTATTTTGTTATAGGTTTTACCTTCAGAGCGTTCCCGCTGATGTTCAGCACTCTGAGATCCTTCAGTGTTGCACCTTTTTGACAGAGCGACTCTGCTATCGTAAGGTCAGTCAGCAGGTTGTCGGTGAAGTCCAGGTACTGCAGGTTCACCAAGAGCTGGGACGTTGGACAGGGCATGACAAACACCTAAAGATTAAAGTCAGAGTTATCAAATGAAACTTTTTATCAGGAATTATGCTTAGAAATATTTGTTTGAAACATTTTTATTGTGTCGTGCTAGTTTGATTCCATATTCTTTGTTGTTGGGATTCAGGAAAAAAAGTATAAAGAAATTACATTCCAGCAATAATAAAAGGTCTCCCCATCATACAGTATGGAAATAAAAATAAATGCTTGAATTTCAAACGGCCTCTGTGGTGGCTTCGGCTTTGGGATGAGACAGAGACAATTTTAAGTGACTGTTTTATCAACAGACTCAGTTAAAAACTGGACATCATGTGTCTTTTCAATGTAACCAAATGTTAAACAGGTGAAAAGACTTCAACGCAAAGTCCACAAAAATGGTTTCATCCAGTGGCATCTGTCCGGCCAATCAAGATGATGTGAGAGTAAAGTGAGCATTGGCAAGACTTTGAGGTATGAGTGGAGTTCTTCAACAAAACTTTAGGACTCCTTAGTCATAAGGCTAAAACAACAGCAAAGTTTGCCAGGACCAAAACAAAGCTTTCAGTTTAATGTAAATATAACAATCCTATATATCAATATACTTCTAAAATTTTAATTTAAGTTGAAGAAACATGAAGATGGACAGCGATCCAACAAGAAGGAAGTAAACAATGTTGAATGTATGCAATTCATGGTTTATCCAGAATAGATTAGGCTTGAACGACAGTTGAGCATGAACAAACTCATATACAGTAATGGCAGCAAATGCAGATTAAAGTCTTCAGAATAATAAAAAATAACAAAATACTGGGACAATAGTTTTAAAGAGGGCATTGGCGTGTTCTTGGATTACTTTGGTAATCCTTTGGTCAGTTTTGATGATGGACATCTCCGTCAACCTATCAGAGTCAGGAAAAGGGAGAAATACTTTATATATACATCTCAGAAAGGCCATTGGTGATCCAGATGGAAGTAGGCAACTTAACGAATTGCAGTAAGAGGGCAGAGTCATTTCTTTTTCCCCCTTTACTCTGACTCAGACCTTTGAGATTTATGTCAAACATTTTGGCATGCTATTTTGGGAATGTCACTTATGAAGCCTTATTAATGCACTTTATGCACAAAAATTGGTATGCCAGTGTCCAGCACCACTTATGTTGGCATTGTTGTTAGGCAATACATCCACTGGAGGGTGGTGCAAACCTCACTTCAGAGTTCCTATTTCACTTTCAGACAATAGTGAATATGCAAATAATGAAGGAGATTGGGATGACACACTTTATCTGAAAGATACAGTGAAGTAGAGGGAAGTGATCTGCACAGACAACACTACCACTGATTTTGTCTGTGGTACTGCCCCGTTTGCTACGCTACATTTGTATAAAAAGGATGCAGATTAAGCAAAGAAGCTTTTGTCCTATGTCTATGCTTATTTAATGCCGGGTATAAATCAGGCCTGGGACCATGGGAACCCAGATGGCTCGGGCATCTTGGTCAAATGCTTCCTGGATGGCTTCCTGGTGCTGTATTCTGGGCGTGTTACACTGGGAGGAAACCTGGGGAAGACCCAGGATAGACAGGAAAGACTATGTCCATCAGCTGGCCTGGGAATGCCTTGGGATCCCTCCAGGATTTTCCTGCTTAGGCGACTGCACCAGTGATCTATTAGTGCCATAAGTAATCACAGTTTGGCCTAAATATGTTTACTCTCTGAGTGGTCAAGAGAAATCAGTCCTTCAGGGCTGGAATTTGATTGTTTTTATTTTTTACATTAAAAATTCTCAATCTGTAGAAGATGTGCTACAACCTTCCTCTTTTTTTGTTTTCTTTTTAGCAAAGTTTCAGATTGGTGTTGAGGTTTTTAGATTATTTTACCATGGAGTTGATGGCTGACACCTTCCTTGGGTACTGCAGTAGAAAACTCAGCTGTAGGAATGACACGAAGTTGAAGACGTCCAGAACCACAATGTTCCGCACAAAGAACTCATCGATGCTTCTGTGGTCAGTCCAGTTAGCTTTTTCCCACCTATCACCAACAAGAGAAGAGGAACTGTCACAGAGTTCATGCAGTTTTAAATCCACAAAACAGTTGATCATATAAACACATCTGAATAGTTTTACAATAGTAATATTTCCAGCAAAAAATACACCCTGGGTTTTATTTCCTTTTTGATGGTGTTGGCCGCTATTTCAACAATGTTTCGATTCTTTGTTACATGTATTAATTTCTAATGTTACACTCTTTGCTTACACATATTGGGCAGCTGTTACGCACTGTGAAAGTTAAAGACACATGCACTCCAACATATATGGTTGACTTAAAGGAACTATACCTGATATTATTTTAATCTTTCTAAGAAAAATGGTTTTCTATGTGGTATAGTATGTAGTAAAAGTGGTAATTTCATTACACTTAATGACTCATTGATTGCCCATATGTACGAGTTCAGGGCATTTTAGTTAGAGAAAGCGGCTAGTTTTTTAGCATTGGCAGGACGCTCTTTCTCTGCCGGGTTAATTTTTGGAACGTCCAGACTCCGATCAGTCAGTAATAGCGTTCCCCTAGTGATCCGGTGTGAAATTATGAAAGTTAAACCCCTTAGCCAAGAAAAAGAGTCACACAAAAGCTAAAAAAAATAGTCGCTATCGCTAACTAAGCTAGCTGGACGTGAAATCGGGTATAGTCCCTTTAAGGATTCCAAGTTGCATTGTTCACACAACTGCTATAGAGAGACTACTTAGTAGGTCAAATTTCCACATAAACATGCCAGGAAACATTTAATTTGTAGAATGAGAAAGGCCTTGATTAACCATGATTTATGGGTGGATTAGGCACTACCCTCTAATTTGAATAAGCTCTGATTAAATTTGAGAGAACAAGTTGAACTTCTTATAAACATGTCCCAGTAAATGGTTAACTTTATGGATAAGGATAACCATATAATCCATTATCCCTTTTAGTCCAGCTATGGATGTAATAATAGTGAATATTTTAGGGAAAAAAAACCTAACACTTGATTTCACTGAGCTTCAAAAGCGAGATATTATGTCCTTTTAAATGTCATCAAGAAATGTTCGTTGTGCCTATCAAAAAGCTACAGTACAAACCCCTATGTTACATAGTTCTATTGTAAGCAGATGGTTTTAGAGGGTAAAATAAGCCCCTGTACTCTGTTTTTCATGGAGTCTGCTCTTTTCAGATTCCTCCTATTGCTTCAAACCACTATGAAAAATACATTCGGACAAAAATTGAAGTCAAGAATCCCTAAAAAACACTAAGAAAAAACATTATCTTGCATAGAAGGTATCACTACCACACAAAACTAAACCAACTGACAATTTTATAGAGAAAACCTAAACTTCCTTTGTTTGCAGTTTGATCCCGTAGGCAGGCAAAATTAAGTTGCAGTTTCTCCTCTACGTACATGCAACAGCTGATTTATGATATCAACATGCTGAGTTTATGATTTCTAGTTTATCTTTGTAAACGTAGATCCAGGTGAGGATTTGAAACTTGGGGTATAGTGGGTGGAGCGTGTTGGGTATCCATTAGTTGATTGTGATGGTCTACACTGGAACAATCAAATTCCCCAGTTATGATCCAAAAGGTAGTAGACCTAAAGATAGTATGTTTTACTAACGCCACTAAAATTTCGCAAGCTCCATATAGTCTGGCCAAAAGGTATATTCAACCGATTTCCAAAATCCCAAAAAAGTGGGAGCCAATCAATTCTGAGCTTATCCAAGGAGGCGGGCTCAACGCAGACAGGAAGCAACACTGTCAACATTGCTAACATGGAACAGCAGCAGCATTTGACACAGCGGGAGATTCTGTTTTCAGCACATTAAACGGAAAGTTCTCAGTGAAATATGAGCAACGAGTAGCCCTGGAGACATTTATTGGAGGGAAAGACGTTTTCGCCTTCCTCCCGACCGGCTTCAGTAAGAGTCTGTTAGCCCAGCGGGCTACACACAAGTCAGAGAAAAGAGTGCTGTGATTGGTTTAAGCTTTGATTGATTTAAGCTTCGACCAATCACAAACAGCGACATTTGAAGGTGGCGGGTAAACCATACCTTGTGAGAAACAGTTTGGCTATTAGTCTTGGCCAGACTATATGCTTGCAGCAATATAGTGGCGATAGCCAGGCTACCAAGAAGGCACATGCTGTCCTAAAACCTGTAGTCTTTCTGAAAACAACCGGGACCTTCATGATTTATTTCCAACTAATGAGTCAAAGGAGTTAAACATGCTGGGTTTGGGCTGTGTTTGACTGAAACTATTGCTGATGGATCATACAGATGGTGTCTCACCTGCCCTGGCCTTTCAGAGTGATATCTTCAAAGGAAAGACGGATGAGTGGAACTCCATCCATCACCTCCAGGAAGTTGACAACGGACTCATCAGTTGTAGAAAAATTATGGAAGGACAAGTCTCTGCAGAGTATTACAACAAGAAAGTCAGTATTTACAGTCAGAACCCCAAAGTTCCATCAGACAACGATCAGACCTGATCCTTTTCCTGGCTGGTTCTCTGAAGGGCTGAAGAGACTCGACCTGAATCAGATGGAGGTCTTTCAGAGTGAGGGGTGTCTCAGGGTATGACACGTCACTGAGCACCGCTGAAGCCAGGGTCATATTTCTCATGAAAGGACCATGGAGACTTAACGTGACACGACCCAGTGGCCAAATGTCCGCCAACGTACCATAGTCGTATCTGGAGGGAAAACAGACGGATGGGACCAGGAAGCTGTTTAGTGTTTGAGATCATTGTTTGGTTTTTATATCTTTTAATAGATACCTAAGTATAAACATTCTTATACAAAAGTCACATTCTACTCTTTAGGGGATTGTCCATTTAAATACTGCTTGAAAATGTAAATTCAAGCAAATGATGAATGCAAACGAGGAAGATAAAGGCTGTGAACAGATCAAACCTGGCCAGGTTATTGGCCTCCACGGTGAGCTCCTCCAGCTGGGTGACTCCACACAGATCTCCCTTCCTCAGCTCCTCCAGAGCGGGACCTCCCAACGCCAGGTTCCTCAGCCTGACCAGCTTCTGAAACACCGGAGGAGAACCCAGGATGCTAGAGGAAAAGAGAAAAGGAAGTTGCCCTGAGACGACCTGAAGATCTGGTTTAATACGAAGGTTTCTGCTCACAGTTCGCACTCCTCACCTGTACGGGTTGTTGAGCAGGTTGAGCTTCTGCAGAGCTCCCAGCTTACTGAACCAGGCATGGTTGAGAGACGTCAGCTGGTTTTCAGACAGATCCAGCTCCTCTAGACTCCACAGAGAGTCGAACGCCGACTGATGGATGGCAGATAGTCTGTTACCTAGAGGAAAGAAGAATCCAGGTTAAATGCGGCTCTTTGTTTGTTTCAGTTTAGCTGCATAAACTTTGGTGAAAACTGCTGGGGTGACCGAAGGAAAGAGGACTGCAACAACACATCTTCTATGACATGGATGGTCCCTCTGACTAATCACACACCATGTTTATATGCCCAGAGAGAACTCCCCTGGGTTGACCAGTCAGTGCACATGACTCCCATCCAGGAGGCTGGGGTTCAAACCCCACCCATCCCCTCCTTTGTCCTGACACATTCTGGCGTTATGGGTAAAATCCACGTAGCTGGGGCTAGAGTTCGGTCCTTCATCCTGCCACACTACATGCATCGATTCAGCAGTTAGTATTGATCTGTTGAATCACCCTGTGATGTAACGACATATCAGTCTGCTGCAGGGTAATGTTTGGATGAGAGGGAAAACAGAGCCAATAGCGTGAATGTAACCACTAAATGATTGTAAATACATCCTCCCTCCCTTCAAACATTACTTCTCTTAATTCTTTAATATATATAAAGTAATTGTGTTGTTTTATCATTAACTTTGCTCATGTCATGTTTTTTAAAAAGCCCCAAAATCCAGCTACCTTCACACACTAGTACTGTAAATATTCATCCACATCTATTTAACCCTGTTTTCTCCTTTCTTCTTGTATATGAATGATCAGGTTGTTTTGGGGAGTACTAGAGTTTAGGGAACAGCAACGTTGTCCCGGTGGTTTGGTCCGCTTCAGGTAAGTGTAGTTTGAACTCAAGCCGAACCAGAAGGTGGGAAAACATTCTGAAATCCCTGTTAAATCCCTGGATTATCCTGCTGTAAACACACCTTAGCTCCTCAAACCCCCCTCAAAAATTTGTTAAGAAAACCACCATTTTGTTCATCTGAAGTCTTTCATTGGCCCTCTGACAAAATGTGGGGAAAAAAATATAATTTTTTTTTGTAATACAATTCAAGATAGTGCTAGTATCCATTAAGGGCTGTGAGTGAAGTTTTACCATAAAGTGATGCAAAATGTTTCAGAAACTGTATCTAATATGAAAGGTTTGGCTATATAAGGTTAGGAAAAGCATGGGTTTTAAAGAAATATACAACTGTATATCATCAGCATTCCTATGTATAAAAGGGGAGCAGGAATGTATACATTTTTACTTAATCAGGTTCTGTTTTTTAACTTTTTCATTGATTTTCATTTTTTGTGTTATTGTGTTGCTTTTTGTTCAAAACAAAAAAAACAAAAATAAAATGTAGAAATAATTAACTATGTTTTTTTTTCACAATGATCCACTTTACGTTTGAAGTCCTGATGCGAATGTAAACAGAGAAATGAGTTATAAAGGCGTTACCATGGAGATTAAGAGCCTTTAGTTGTGCGTGTCCTGTCAGGTCATCCTCTGTCACCATGGCGATGCTGTTGAAGGAGAGATCGAGCCACAGAGCCTGGCCGGTTACCATGGGAACCCGAGTATATCCAGCATGTGAGCAATTGCAGGCGAGCTGCAGGTCGCAGCGACCGCAGGACGATCTTTCATCATCTGTGTTTGACCTTTGACCCCAGCCCAGGGAGAGGAAGGCGAGGAGGACGATGCTGCTGGAGGACGCCATGTTTCAGCTGCAGAGCAGGTTCATTCAGTCTGCGGACAGGGAAGTGAAAGAGTCAGGAGGAGGAAGTAGGACTTAAAGAAAAGAGGAAGTTTCTGTTTTATTGGGACTTTCCTGCAAAGTCTACTGCAGCATAATCAATCACCTCCAACAGATAACTTCTCCCAGGACAAGTTTCACTGAACTTCAAATCCTCCTGATAAAAATACCAACAGCAACTTTTCTGCCCTCAAACTTTTTACAGAGTTTGGCTCCAGAGTCTTTCTGCCATTCAACCACATAGCAGCGTTAAAGGTTCATGTGAAAGGCCCTCTGGCTTCCTGGAAAGGTCGGAGCATATTCCTGCCAATACTGAGCTAAGCCACTAGCTGTTTGCACAGATTTGTTTCATCCCTGCAAGTGCATAGCTTGGAGCCGAGTGTCATGCCATTTTAATTTAAATGCTAATACGATCAACATGTTGGCAGGACCGAAAACTTCCGTTTTTGTTGGAACAGACGGCACCAACTGATCTGAAAGGGGACAAAAATGTTCAGTTGTAGGTGAATTAGCAACTAATTCTTGCTCGGTTTGGTATTTTACCTTTTGCCTCCGGGTTCATGTCTGTTCTGTTTTTCATATGTAAGCACATACCTGGACTTGAGTGGATGTGTTCCCTGTTGAAACCTCAGTAAATAATGTTTATCTTAAAATACTGGCCTTAAAACTTTAATTGGATCTCGCTTCACATTTTAGCGAGTTTGTTTGTAAACATCTCCAAGGTGGACGTATGAACAAAACATTACAGTCCGAATTTTTCATGTATTTAAAGTTAATTTATGTACTGAAACAGTTGAACCAAGAAGAAAGTGTTACCATCTGCAGCCACTGGAGAGCTCCATGTCCTTGTAA
>JAVQJG010098202.1:0-12575 GCA_036024015.1 Craterocephalus amniculus
AACTTAGATTCTAGGTTATTATGAACTAAAGTAGTCATCTAATGTAAAAACTAAACGTAAAACAAAACTTAGAAAAGTAAATAGCTAATAATTTTTAAAATGTACTAAAGTTTACTTAGAATTCTGCACCATCATATAGTTCAATGATCATTAAAAAGTTAACAAATCACAATTTTTATCATTTGGCCCAGTGTCCTTCATGTCAAGCACAATTAGCTAAATCTGCTCATGGCAGACAATCATTCTGTTGTAATATGCTGCTGGACACGTTTCTGACTCAGGGAATTTCATCAGAACTGTGTCTACATCTGACTGCGAAGTGCTCTGAGATGACACTGTCATGAATTGCCACTGTACAAATAGAGCCAAATTGAAATGCATTATTTTTTCTAAGTTAAACTATTAAAGTCAGCAATTAAGTAAATATTATAAAACCAAACTCAGAGTTAACATACCCTGCTTCTTGAAACGGAAAACTCAGAGTTTCCCCAAACTCAGGGTTAACATACTCAGAGTTTCCACAAAACCCGCTTCTTGAAATAGGCCCCAGGTTTTACTCTGCAAAAACACAGCTGAAGCACAAAGTGAAGAGGACGCCTACAAACATAATTCAAGGAGAAGTTTTATATCGAAACTAGGGGAGAAAATGTAGGTGACCCCCGGGTGTCTCCCATAAAACAAGGAACAAATGATGTCATCCAAACACACCTGATTCAAACCTAATAACTGAGTCAGTCATTTCAGCCAGGTGGAGCAGGGAGATGATGATCCATGATAACACCATTATTTTTCACAGCTTCATCACCAGCACTACCCTTGTTGCTGAGAGACCTCCATTTATACCTGGAAGCCACTTCCTGTCCAACTCTCCACCAACCAGAGAGCTTACATTGAGGGTAAGATCCAATCAGGAGCAGCCAGACATCAAGCAGTTAGCAGAAAGTTCTAGAAGAACCTCCTGGTCCTCTATGGCTGGAATAAAGCCAAAAGCTGAGCCGTAGCTGCTTTAGTGAGGAGAGGAGGGAGATAGGAGCAGAAACATCTTGAAATGAGGAAAAATGGTTTAGAGGCGTCCCACTGGGATCTGTACCCGGCCCACTTCTTTTTCTTTCAATATTCCTGATGCTGTGATGCATCAGTGTAATCAGACAATATTGTTTCTTGAGAGCATGATGCTAGGATGGGAAAAAGACCTGGTTCCTGTTCATCTACAAAGTGTTGTTTGAAATAAATCCTGTTTTCTGCTTCTGGTCTCCCTTTAAGCGGCTACATCTATCGATGAATTCATTTAACATCATTTAGCCTCATAATCTGACACCTGAAAACATCCTATTTCTATGTCACAACACTCATAATGGATAAAGTATTTTTTTCATTATTACAAATCCAAAAAATGTAACTGTATTCCTACTCCTGGAGGAGGAAGTTACAGGCGATGATATCCAAAGACAGTCCCACTTTCCCCTCTGATGCTAGCATTTTGACACAGATTGGGCTTTTTACCAGTTACAGTATGTGGTCTCTGGCTTGAAAAGGCCAGCAGTCTGTGTTAGTATTGAACAGGAGCAGAGGTGATGCAATCAGATCAGTGCTGCTGAAGGTAATGTTACAGCTTTCCTATGGACTCTGAATGTGACAGGACAGCCTGAGGCCCAGCAGGGCGGTAAGTTCATTCTATTTGTGTCTCGACTTGATAGAGAGAAGAAATCCAGGCCTGAAGGCATCTCTATGGGAGCAAACCAGCTAAACCCTTCAGCTTATTGGAAGATCCTTATGCTCATACTAACACATCCTCTTCTTCCTCCCTCCATCATCACCTGGATCTGGAAGTCACAGCTGTATACAAACAATACAATGCTGATTTTTTTTTTTCTTTGGAAGTAATTGCTTCTCACACAGACACTGTAAGGCAATGTGATGAGGTCAGCAGTGTGTCAGCACCACAGGAGCTAATAGCGATTCAGTGTTGCATCAGGGCTGTAACCGGACCCCCGATGATGCCTGAATGCAGAGCTACAGTGCATCATTCAGTTCACATTCCACAGATAGCTGTGATTCAGATGAAACCAAAATGTTTAGTTTTATTGTGTTAGTTGAACACAATAACCCTGAATGTGCAATTAATTTTGTTTTGAGACATTAAAAACGCACTATGAAGTCGTAAACATCACAGAAATTCAACAAACTCACTAAATGGGAGTTTAATGATTTAAACAAGAGGTTTTTACTCACTGGCTCAGTTCAGGCTTTAAAATCTAAAAGGTGAGGAAGCACTACAATGATTTTTCTCTCACCAATCTCCTTTAATTGTCAATCTGAAGTCAATAATTCCATCAGTTAAGCTCCCCTGGCTCTCAGGGGCAGAGACGCCGCATCATTTAGCTATAATCTGTCTTGTTCCTTACAAAAGGAAGATTCTCCCTTTATAAAAAAACTGACAGTATTTCCTGAGATTCTCTTTAAATATCAATGACATGCTTTAATCAGTGACATTCAAAAGCCCCCCATAGAGGAGCTTCTTCACAGCCTTTTTTGAAAGCATCTTCACTATCAAAGTAACTCAATTTAACTTTCTGATCTTAAAACTCTGTTTCTGACCAGTTTGGAACTTTTTTATTCCAGCCTAGAACATCACGTTACAGTCGTGTTTGCATCAAATCAACTCACCAGCACCTGGATAATAAACACTGGCTGCTTTGAACGTGTAACATGGCTCACATTGCACATGGGATGGAAACATAGAGGACGTCATTGGAGGAAGAGAGAAACACAAAGAGAAAGGAAAATAAATGAGACGATGTCAACATTGGACCAACATTTACTGTCTGAAGGGATTTCAGGATTCAGAAAGTTCCAGAAGTAAATTTTAAGAGGGATTTTACAACTTTCATTGAACATACACATAATTTTGGACACAGATTTGACTAAATATGCCTATAATTATCCTGTAAGAGAAGTGTGAGAGCTAAGAGTTCACACTACCACACACCGAACTGTTAGATGTTCTTTACAACCAGCAAATCAGAACTAAGAGCCATTTCAGATATTCTTGGTTCATTTTCTAAGCAACTTCAGAAATAAAGCATATGCCCGGATATGTGGACACTTTCATCCATCTCCTGCATTGTTCACACCAATTATTTTGTCCATTTTCGGAGTCCTTGCCCATCCATTGCCTGACGCAACAAGCACAATAAAAAGCCGACATGCTTCCAGCTAAGGCAACAAATGAGAAGGAGAGGAGGAACAGGAAGTAGAAGCAGAAGACAAAGAAGATTAGAGCAACAGTGCAGAGATGGGGGATTGACAAGTAAGGCATGAACGGACTATGAGGGCGATGACGTATGACGTTTGAAACGGACATACTGGTTTATGTATGTAAGGGAGCATAAATGGGTCTTTGAAATAAACAAAGAGGAGTTAGGATCATGTGATGCAACAATACCTCTGATTCTATTGCCCCATGGACCCAACCCTTACACCAGGGTTGAGTTTTTGCATTAGCTGTCCCTCCTGACACCATGTTATGTGCCATCAAGCATAGAAACATCCCCCCGTCCCCCATGCATGATGAATATTCCCAGGGGTTAGAATTCCCAGGGATTTCTGGTTCAAAGTCAAAGCTCTCTCATTTTGCTTTTGAGCCTCTGGGTGTATTCACAAGTTCAGTTTTTCTTCTTTTTAAACATGTCGAGTTGTCTTCAGAGAGAGAACAAGTAGGAAAACACACTGACCAGCAGCACTTGGCTGACAGCTGGTGTGAAATCTGCTCTCCTGGTTTAGATATAATACTTAAATCAACCCTCCAACACAAACGTGGTCACAGTTTGACGACGTTGCCAGCATCCTCGCACCCTGACAGGATTACCGGATTCACCGTTCTGCTCCGCCAGTTACGTCATGCCACTTCGTGATACTGCAGAGATCAAACTCCATGATGCGAACACAAAGAGAGGATATCGAGTGTTGCCATATGTTCACTTTGATATGATGCAAGGCTTGTTTGGATGACAGTTAAGAAAAGAACAGTGTTTTGTGTCTGATCTGATCTGTGGATGAAGAGGGATGAGAGGGTCTGAGCTACGAGGCAGGAAATGCAGAGATGAGGCAGGAAAATGAACCATTAGAAAAATAAAAACTTAATTTAAAACATTCATTAAAATTGTGAAAATTATAAATGTGTTATGTAAATAATGAAACAATTACAAAATAATACAATTTTGCATAAGAGACTTGGAGAGAAATAAAAAAATATATAAAAATAAATAAATGAATCAGTGTGAATAATAAAATGATATTCAAATCAAAGTTTTGCTAAAAATGTAAAAGTTTACTATTAATAATATGAAGATTTCCTTGTAAAAACTAAAACATGCAATAAACAAGGTGACCTGAGGTTTCTGTGAGGCTCGTAAAGTAAAAACTATTTGGATAATTGCATATCATCTTCCTGTGAGACAGTGTTTCTTAGTCCTGGTCCTCGGGGACCCCTGCCCTGCTTTAGAGGTGCCCATCCTCCGACACGTCTGACTCGTATGAATGGCTCATTAGCAGGTGTGCAAAGATCTTGACGAGCAATTCAATTACTCTGCATCGGCTGTGCAGGACGGTTGTCTCCGAGGACCAGGACTGAGAAGCACAGACTTAGAAGATGAGGAGGAGGTGGATGCAGGGTTCAAATGATAAAAGGGGCTTTGGGGGAAGCCTTACATCCCTCGCAACTTCACAAGTACATGTAAGCGCATGCATATTAGTACACATAGTGCGGCCATATGGTTAGTGCTAAATATCCGCGTGCTACTTCCACATACTGCTTCTGTTTCATCAGAAAAGGAACAGAGTTGAAGCCAATGAGAAGCAGATCAGGTGGTCATCATGGACGCTGGCGGCTTAAAACCAACAATGCTGCTGTCCACGTCCTGAAGGGAACGGACCACCTGACTCTTTCCATAATCTCATTCTTTAAATAAATGATCAAACACAGAATATTGACAACAAAAACATCTAAAACTTTATGGAAAATGAATAACATGAAAGTGGACCTTTTAACTAATGTTCCCCTTAGAGTATCAGCTGAATGTCTTAATGGGAACTGCTCTGTTTTTCATGGGTGCTGAGCCCCCTTAGTTCGCCTGTAATTACAGTCATGGTTGGATGTTAGTATGTGCAACACGAGGATGCTGAAGTACCAAATGTCACTGAATTTAGAAGTTAACTTGCAGTGGAGAAGAGGCTACAGTCACATGAAAATAGCTTAATCGGTTTAAATCCTTTCATGCAGAAATGATAAAAAGCTGCTTTCTGCAGGGCTCCAAATGAAGGTTTGCGACCAGCAGTCAGTGTTTCTGGCCTGAGATTTACTTCTTTCATCATCACTTCATTCATGGACTGGTTCATTTAGGAATCCGTTTCTATGCTGATGACACTCAGGTGTGGACATCGTCCACACTTCATGGCTTGCTTTGACATTAAACCTGAATCACCTCAAATTTCCTTTAATAAAAGGTGCATTTATTAGGAAAAGTGCAACACATACTGTATAAATATATGTTAGTCTTTCCTGCCTATCAGTGTGGTGAATGAAGCGAGGGCAGTGTCGTCCCGGTTACCTCACCGCTCCATTCAGCCTCAAGGCCCTGTGGGCCGTCTAGCACAAAGCAGATGCTACCCAGGGACACAGCTAACCTCATCACACATCTCCTGCTTATTCACTGCGCTAAATTAAAGGCCATTTGTCGCCTTACCTCCTGCCTTCCTTTTTCTTCCATCACTCCCTTTCTCCTCCCCCGCACTCATACTTTGAAATATTTGGACTTAAATGTCTTAGGATATAAATGTATTCAGAAATTGTAATATCACCCTTTCTGCCTCTGGAACTTGTTGGTGGAAATAATGCAGGTTTAACTTGTTTGTGAAGCAGCAGACGGAGCACTGTGCATTAGAAGTGAAAGCTAAATGGCTCCTCTCCTCCTTCCCCATTGGTCTTCCCTTTCTCTCCCTCTTCTACACCTTCACCCTGCTGAGTGCTTTTGCTTGTTAGACCCTAAACCCCTACCTGCAGGTGCCTCACAGTGGTCCGCTCCCGGCACACGGGTATGAGAATGGGAAGTGTTGATGTTTATAACAGGAAGAGGGAAACCGAATGAGGCGTGGAGGAAGGAGGAGGAAGATGTGGAAACCTCAGGAGAGAAGGTGAGTGAGAGGTGAGGAGGGTTAAAGAGAAAATGAGATGGGTGAAGAGGAAGAAATCACACATCTCTCTTTCATTAAACCTGAGTGACTCACACACCTGAAAATTGATTCCTGAGTTAGAAAATGTGTCATTAAGTCATTTTCTTGTTCCAATATCATTTCGGCTCATCTGGAAATGAGGCAGGAGGGAGAGAGGGGAGGAAACGGGAGGCATGGGGGGGTGAAGGACATGGACATAGAGTGTTGCAGCTACTGCACCATTCAACAGTCTTGACCTGATTTCTCTTCATGATCTGCTGAAGCAGTCTTTGTGATGAAGGCCCTGATGGCCTCCTGAGATATTTACCTGTATAACATCTGGATTAGAACACCTGGAAACCTGCTCAGCTTTACTTTTAACTTCTTTCTTGCCTCCCAACACTAGACGTCATTTGAATGTTGTTTTTTTGGGCTAAATCTGGTCGGTCCTCCATGGCCATGATTTAGACCATAAACAGATGTTGAAAGTTGGGCTGAGTTTAGTTGAAGTCGTCTGTTTAACGACCTGAAAATGACGGCTTTTCACCTTTCACTTTTCAACCAAATCTAAACGTTGTTTCAACGTATGGACATGATGTCGTTTCAGCGTCCTTTCAACCAGATTTTGCTGGGTGGGGTGTGTTTATGAAAAACAAACAGTTGGGAACTGACAGATCGCAGCACAGAGAACAAGTCACATGACCCAAGAAGTGGACTGATAGAGGAATGGATCCTCAGAATCCGGACCTCAGCGGGTCTGATGGAGAGATGGATCCAATCCTGACCTCTACCTGACGGAAGTAGTGACGACCATCTGGACAGGAGGACGGAACAAAAAGGCAGAAACATCCACAGAAGAGTTTTGGAAAGTCCTTCCAGGATCCTTCAGACTCAAAGCTTCTCTACGAAGGTTCTGAGGTCTGATTGTGATGACCAAAAGTTGTTCAGACTAAATATTCACTTGTTTGCTGACTCTGTTTTGGTCTCTTCACACTGAATTTAACTTGATGTTTGTTTTATTCCGTAATACTCATATTTCTTGTTTTATGTAAAAGTCTGAGGAAAATGGACGATTCTGCATGCGATGTCAACAACACAGCATTAAACAAACGTTTACTCTAAGTGCATCCTGCTTTTCTTGTCTCTATTACTCTTTTTTTCAGGGAGAATCATTTCCTTAAAACGAGCAGAACCAAGTGTGCGGCCCAGCGCTGGGTCAGAGGGGAGCCACACAGCCGCCGTAGCAGAATGGATTTTTAATGGGCCAAGAGAGCGAGCGGCTGGACCGGGAAAGAAATGAGGGCGGAAGATGATGACGTGTGGCGAATGCACAGAATAGAGACAGTGGAGGACACGCCGCTTGTCTCTGCACCTTTTAGAGGACCTCTTCCACTCCTTTTTACTGGCTCGCTCACATCAAAGGCTCTGTGTGTGTGTGTGTGTGTGTGTGTGTGCGGTGCGTGGGTTCAGTGTGGAGCAAATGTGAGTGGAAGGGCGTGGAGATGCTGTTAGCCGAGCATGTTTGCAGGCGCTGAGGAGCAGCCAGATGTATCTGTGCTGACATCAGCATGCTCCCGCTGCTTTATCAGGATTACTGTTAGCCTTTCACATGGCTGATAGAAAGGCTAGCCTGTATGTGTGTTAATGTGAGGCAACATTTAGAGCCGGCCCAGTGTGACACAATCACACATGCATGATCTGATAAAGTAAATCATGTGTTGATGAGTCATTGCCTTAATGTCCAGATTAAATTAGCTTTAAGGTATTAAATTAGCGACACATTTAACACATGACTGGATCGCTGATGCTGAGAATAACTGTTAATTACTCAGAATAAACCAGTTTCACATACTGGTGTCATTTAACTGGGTTTAAGATCACATAACTTCAGTTTAAATCATTTATCTGTTAATTGTGTTTAGTAGTAATCTCAGGTAACAGTCAGCGTGTTTGTAAAAATATCCGTCTCTGTTTAACACTAAAGAGCAGTTTGTTTGTTAAGCTTAGAAAAAGCTTTTACAGCAGTTAAAGCAAAGCTGTTTCAGTCAGCTCTGTACTTACAGACACTCCATCTATCCCCAAACACTCGGACAGAAACGGATTTCTGTTAACTTCTAAATAAAAACGCAGAGAGTAAGCTTCTGCCTGATAGCTGCTCATTTCTACTTTTACACTTCCTGCCTCCAAATTCCTTGAAGTAAACTTTGGAAATGATGTTCTACTGAAAATGTGCCCCAGGTTTCTTTCCTTTACCTGATGGAGGATGCACTCGTGTGTGTTGTGTTGTCAGCAGGTGGTGTTTAGCGTGGTTGGAGTTAAAGGTCAGACTGTTCAGACAGGCATCATCATCATCATCATCATCATTATTGGTCAGTACTGGTCATATTGGCGTCTATCTTCTAATCACACACAATAAGACTGAAAGGTAATAAATACTCAAAGTAACTTAATGCATTATTAATTTCTGAAATATATTGAATAAAATCTGCTAAATAAAAAAGGTTAAATTAAAATTTCAAAATGATTAAAATGTTTTTCATTTGGCACAATTTAACTTTACATTTATTTATTTAGCTTTTTATATGGTTCACTTTCCTTTTCAATGAAATTTTTTATTTATTTTTTAATTTATTTTATAAAATTTTTCATACTTGATTTTTAATTCAAATATATTCAATCCTTTTTGTGGTGCTTCTCATTCAGTTATTTTTTTTATTCCATTTATTAAGTTGTTGAGTATACAGCTACCTCCAGTACAGGGCTAGATGTATTAATTATCACACACTCCACATTGATTGATTCCTGCAAATAATAATTTCCCAGATTTTTTTTTTTTTCATATCACTTGCATTTTACAAGAGAAACACGTGTGAAGGTGCACAGTGTGTGTGTGTGTGTGTGTGTGTGTGTGTGTAGAACACTTCTCACTCCTGTGCAGGTCTGCAAGCTTTGCTTATTTTAGCCCCGTTCTTGCCAACGTCTGCCTATTTTGGCCTGAAGGCAGAATTCTGCAGAGACAACGCTCCTGTAATAAATTAAAGGTGGAGGAGTGCAGAGTCGTGAAAGGAGGAAGAATGTTGGCCATAAAATGTGAAACTAAAGGCTTTGATAATTACTCTGAATATGGTTTTCCTCAGGAATGGAAAATAATGGAAAGAAATGATTGTTTGCCTTGTTCCATCTCTCTCCAGATTCCTAATGATTTTAGGACAAGACATCAAGCCTCGATCAACAAGTGGCCGTGCACATCAGCACGTGCATGTTGCACGAAGGTCGTACTGTATCTGACTCTTTTCTCCAGACTCCTCCTTATCCATGTTTCCCCACAAACATATCTGTTGCTGTTGGTGCAGGAGCGTGCACCCCTGACCCTGATCCGGATTATCCGGTGAATCATGCCCCGCGGTGGCTCCTCTGTCTCTGTACTTTAACGCAGCGCCGCCGCAGTGATTCACCGTCACTGCTGCTGCCTTTAGCTGTGAAAAAAGTCTGAATCATTTCTTCAGCTTTTATAAATAACGTTTAATTATGCAGGGTCATGCACAGACGCTCCTCTCCAGTCAGGCTGAGTTTCACAGGCAGACCCGGACATTCACACCACTCCTCCAACACACTGTGCTGCTCAGGCAGGTCTGGGACGGACGGACGAATAAAGGTCCACGTTATTTCACAAATATCAAAATGTGGCAAATTGAACAGGAAAAAGAGTGAAAACAATGAGTTCTGTTTGCATCGTGTGTTCACTGGTCATCATTCCACTCAGACTAAGAGCTGATGGAAGATTTCTGCTCCATGCTTAACATAAAAACAAGACGAGACAGACTTAGTTTGCTTGATGTTCACACTCCATCAACAGAGGGATGGAGATGTTCTGCTCCTGAAATATTCTGTACTGATGCAGTTGTAGAACACAGGGTGGTTTAAAGCTGCATGATGTCTCTCTGTGACCTTAAAACCACAGAAACCTGGAACCTGGAACAAAGTTAAACCACTCTGGATCATCAGAGGTAGGACGGAGGAGACGTTACATCACACAGGATGCTGATACTTTATCTAAAGCAACTTACACTCCAGTTTTACCAGCAGTGCCGACGCTGGAGGCAAGCAGGGAAGGTGTCTTACCCGAGGACACCACAGTTCACTGGGGCGGATGTGAGATTTAAACCATCACCCTTCGGATTACTGACTGACCTGCCCTCTCACCTGAGCCACTGTCCCCTACAAAAATCTCAACTTTTGACACAGACAATCAGAGCATGATTAAACTTAGAGCCACTGCATGCACACATTCGCGGTTCAAACTGCACACGTCCACAGAGACCACGTTCAGTGGCTTTCTGTCCATGTGGGACTGCTGCTGTAGGAGCTGAAAGCCTTTATTGTTGAAAGGTTTCCCATAAGCTCAGGTCCATGTCAACATTCTCTCATCCAGGTCGCATGCTTGCTGCAGCCCTAACCAGCTCCTGCAGGGTTCACACATTCATATGAACACAGATGTGTTGATTTAAAGCAGGACAAACCTGCAGGATCAGCCTTTAATCGGCAGAGTTCCACGTCCCTGCAAGGAATCCCCCACATCATCATCATCATCATCATCATCAGCATCATCTCCTGACCTTAACTTCCAGTTAGTTCTACTAACCGGCGACCACGCGGACATCACCACACCGGCTTTCTACATTTACATTTAACCAGCTAAATTATGTCAGGAATTAAAAATCAGCTCATTTCCGCCTTCTCCACGAATCTGACACTTTTTATTACATGAGTGTTAGAATCCGTTCATCTCTTAACGAATCCTCCCACACAGACATCCAGCAGAAACAACCATCATTTCCTAATGTTGGTGAAGATCCTCCATGCTTCCCTGTATGATGGAAGCATGGAGGTCACCAGCTGACCTCTGCAGTGTCTGCTGCACTCCGCCTGAACTCTGCTGTGCAGCATTTATCAATGCGCTGATTGATGGGACATAAAGCAGCCTGTCTGCAGAGCTGCAGCAGCGTGGGCGTGTGTACGTGACAGATGACGGGAAGGTTCATTTGTTCCGACAGCTTCGAAGCACACGAGGCGCACCGCGTTCCTTCCAGACTCTGAAAGGTCAAGGAGAAAAGGTTAAGATGGATTTGACGTGGATTAATGTCTTATCCCAACAATCAAGTTTAGCAGGGCGGCAGATATGGAGGCCAGAGCAGTGAGGAGCGGAGCTTTATTAACAGCATAAGCCATTGACACAGAATCCTGATGAACAGATGCAGAGTCACCAGGAACAAAAGGCAGAAAAACCCGGTTTGGTGCAGGATTCTTGGGTTTGTTCCTTTAAAATGCCCGGCTGACGGAGCATTACTCCTGTTAGTGATTGTCATGTTGAGGCTCTAATCCCTCGTTCTGCTGCTCTTACTGGAAATGTAATGACTGGAAATTCACATGACTTCCTGTTTGGTTTATTTGCAGCTTCCCTCAGGACTCCCGAGCCTCCCCGAGGATTAACATTGTGTTTATTTCTTGGCAGAGTGGTTTGTTAGTTTTAGCTATTGCTTTCAGTTTGCTGGGCTGAATTTATGATGCCAGCGCTTCCCGCCGACCGCTCGCCTCCAATCTCTGCTCGCTTTTGTTTTGGCTGAGATGGACCAAGACGGAGGGGCCACGTTCATTTTTTTTATCTGTGGTAACAATTATCTCACTGCTCTGTTGCCACACACACACACATACACAGAGGGGAAAGCACACACGGTGAAAAGCAGCAGATTATTCTCTTCTCCCTCTAAAACAGGGATTAGTCAGTTGCTCCCCTAATAGAGAAACTGGCCTAAATAATTTCTGCACACACACGCACACACACACACGCACACACACGGGCGCACACACACACACACACGCACACACAGACACACACAGTAGAATTACAGAATGTTCCTGACTATGTTTTTGTGCATTACATTTGTTTTCAGTGAGCTACAAACTTTAAAAAACACTGGGGGAAAAACATCGACATAAACACCTCGGACAACTATCTGAGTCCTCCTGAGACCTGCCAGGTCATTTTTGGTCCTGTGTTACAAGACTAAGCAAGATTTTCACCTTCAGAAGGAAGCCGAGTGATCAGACTTAAAGCTGCTTTATTATAAGTCAATGCAAGGGCAGTATGGGATATAAGCATACCTGTCAAGTTTTGGATTGAAAAACAAGGGAAATTTTACCACACACGCTTTCCACGTTTTATTTATTATATATATATATATATATAATTTATATATACATGTGTGTGTGTGTGTACCTGTTGATGTCTGTTGATGAAACATTTAATTGCATTGTAAAAACTTTTAAAAATTATTTGTATGGTATTTTTAAAAAGATTTTTAGAA
>JAVQJG010098220.1:0-12710 GCA_036024015.1 Craterocephalus amniculus
ATTTCAGTTGATTTGTAATGAATACACAATGTATGACATTTCATGTTTTTTAATTGCATTACAGGAAATAAAGAACTTTATCACAATATTCTAATTTTCTGAGACAGACCTGTATGTCTCTGATCAATGATTCTGAAGATCAACCATCACCTTCTGCATTTCCGGCGGTGTGCTCCGAGCAGCGCTGTACTCATGAACCAATGAGCGCACGTGGCAGTTTGCTCGTACAGCAGTGCTGTGGACTCTTTGCCAGCGGCCCTTCTCCAGCCGCTGGAACATCTTCCCCAATTCTGTACTGACAACTAGCGCACGCCGAAGGAGTGTCTGCAGGTTGTTTCTGGCCACATGGTCCCCTGCACCAACCCCCGAGGTCACTATCAGCTCTCCCTGCTGGGAGTCCTCCTCCACACCGATAGGTTTGGCCTGGAGGACACACATACACTCCACCTCCGTCATGTGGCGGAGGTCTTCCATCCAACGCTGGACCGAGTCGACCTGCAGGGACTGCATACGGGTACTGCGGGAGAAAGATGAGGTGACATTACAGTCTGGAATAGATGACGTGACACCAGAGACCAGGGCATGATTACAGACCTTTTTTTATGAAAACCAAAACCAAAAATAAAGTAAATAACATTTTAAAAAGTGGTTCATTGCCCTTATTAAGAGACTACACTGCCCCAAATTTCTTTTTTAGGAGCCGTAAAACATTGTACAATATTACACTTGATATTTAGTAAAGTATGTTATATAACTACACCAGAGAAAATCTGACAGCTGAATTTATTAATCCTTTTTAACATTTCTTTTTTCTGAAAATTGCCAATATGATTCCATGATATGAGCAGCAGTTTAAATGTTCAAATTGCTGCACAGACAGTACCGCAGCACTGTGTGCGGAGAATAGTGCTTGATATACGGGAAGGCATTCGCGCTGCTGATTAAGCAGCTGGTCAACACAGAACGCTTAAATCATGTTTCCCTCCTCCACAAGAAATAACATGCTTAATCATTGGAAAATTACGGAAGTTTTTACCATAAATTTAAAGGTCAGTAACAGATCATTTAACTTGGCAAGCCACATTTGTCCTTTCTCTATGTCTCCTTCTCCTTCTCTCCCTGGTTATGCATAATTTTAAAATGTAAAAGTATGTCATTGCAGAGCTGGATAGCAGACACTGAGATGTCGCCTACTTATTTGAATGACCATCAGCTGCCTGCTGCATTAGTAAAGATTCATTTGGTTTCTTGTGAAACCCACTGCAGAAGTGTTTATTCCTCCAGCTGCTACATTCTGATATTTCCCACATGACCCAGAAAGAGACTCTGGAGTTTTGAACATTTCAGTGTTCACAGAAGTTCACATTAGAAAGGCAAATTACCGTTTCAATTAAGATATTGATTAAGGACTTTTGTTTCTTCTGTTTAATATCCAAAATGACACTGTTCTTAAAACTGTCATCATAATTCTGGCCCAATTATCTTTTTTGCTACCTCTGGTCCCTGTTCCTGTCAATGCCAGGCACTATATGTGCAAATAAATCCCCCTCCATTCTTTCAACGTAGAACTATAAATGGGCACTAGGAACAGCAGTATTTCAGTCTAACCCACTAAGGCATTCCTCGAATCAATACTGCATGATCAAGTTTATTTCCACCCATAATTGCTGGATTTTGTGCTTGTTAGTTTAACCTCCGATTTCCCCTCAATTTGACAACAGCACTGATAACAGGCCAAACTGAGCAAACACTCCTCCCAACATCAATTTCTCTCTGCGGTGTCCCAGAAGAATACAGGCTTAAGGTGGTAATCCTGAATCCAGCAGTGAGAAGGCCAAAGCTCTCTGATAGAGGATGGGTCGATGGCTACAGCAGTCACCTCTGCTTTGAGTCAGCGCTGGAACGATTCCCTAATGAAGAAGGATATTTCTAAGTTGGGTCCCTGGGCCTTTTTTTCCTCAGTATTTCCATTGTAGTAGTTATTAGCTGATCTGGTATGAGATTGTGTTTTCATACCAAAATCAACATTACTTTAAAACTTGTAATATAATAATGATAAATAGAAAGCCATCCCCTTCACCACAGATACTAGTTAAATAAATGGAAGCTGGGTGCCAAAGAATGAACAATGCATGTCATATTTCTTTCATGAGCAACTTAAATGAGTTTGCTTTTGACTGGAATCATTCCCCTTTTCCCCCTGCAGAAATACTTACTTTCCAGAAGCATTGCATGTAAAGTTTGAATGGTACTAAGAAACACACCCACAACCTTATACACACACACACTCACATACAGCTTGGCTTTTCCCTTCTTTTTGTCAAAAAGTATTTCAGTTAAGTGGGATGGTAGTGAAACAGCCATTTTCAGATATCCCAGATATTCAGATAACTCTAAGGAGTTAAAAAGCTTTTAGACTGAGTTTTCTCAAAGCTCTTCATGTGTTCTTGCTGGTATGCTTGTAATTACTGTCTTCTTAAAAATGCACATTGCTGCTGCAGCTAGAAACACATCTACACAGACTGATCCTGCCATCGATGTGTTTGATCATGCTGCATTTATGACGTGAAACCCGCTGCTTGTTTCCTCTACATACACATTTAAAAATTGTGACCAAATAGCCTTCGTATAAGACCTTTATTGAGCCAATTTTGCACCAATGCTTGTCTGCAGCATCTTTCTTCTCTACAAAGAAATTAATTAATCAACCCCATCAGCACCATTCGTTCTGAGACCTTTGCTTATTATTGCGTGCAGACTGGTGATACAAGTTCATTGAATCATTCAAAGTCTCTTTGGAACATAACAACACGACCTGATGACTGCAATACACTGTACTATTCAGCAACATTTAATTATTATCATCACCTAAATCAATCAATATCTGAATGTTTATATCAATATTACTATGATCATTCACAGCCATTTTTGTCTCTTCCATAACAACAGATAAGGATGAACTCATTCAGATTGACACACCCAACCAACAAGCCACAAAAAATAGCCCTCACCACAGGGGGGTGGGGGATATGATAATAACAGGTTTGTTTACCAAGGGAGGGGAAGCAGTGCACTTCAGCTCAGAGGGAATGACAAATATTTACATGCAGGGCCAAAAGAGCGTCAGACGACAGCTATTCTATTATCTCAGGCACAGTCTCATGGAAAAAACACATGAATCCTTCTGCATTGAGCTGTCAGCAAAGCTACAGTAGCAGGGGAGGTCACAGCACTTGGTTAATACTAAATATCCTGGGTTTAAGCTGGAAGTCCAACCATTGTGTCCTATACTTTCTGTTTGATATTGATTTTTTCTCTGTGTTATGAAATTCAAGGCTAAAACCCTCAACTATCTCTTAATAACATGTTTATTATATCTCATTTTAAATTACTGTTTGTGAAAGAATCTGAGATTATCGTCTTCTTTTAGTCAGTTCTTGATCCTGCAAGATTTAAAAATGTACAGACTTTTTTTTTTCTCAGTTTGTTTTTAACAATTCCAAGAAATTTGTGAACATGAACATGAACAAAAACACATGCATGCAAAGGGAAAACATTAAAAGTCCATACAGAAAGGCCTCAACTGGGCTTCAAGCCAGGAAGCTTCTAGCAGTGACAGTGCTAATCATCACACCACTGAGCAACCCCATCCTGAACCATAAGCAGTTCTCTTAAGCTTGCAATGCAACAAAACAGAAAGCAGGCTAAGGGGATACTTTTGCAAGGCACAACATTCGGAGTGTTCACAAATCCTGTTTGTAGAATCCATACCATACCATTCATTCATTCAGTCTTTCTCCACATATTTTATTTTCTTTAATCTATATCATCTCAGATTTTCTGTTCTGTTAATTCTACATTTCTAGTTCAAATAGAAATGACTGCTTTATTATAATTATTCTTATTATTATTATTATTATTATTATTGCTGTTGTTGTTACCATGTTTTAAACTTGTATTTTGTGTAATGGCTTCATTACAGATGGGAGACAGACACTCAAGGGTGAGGAAAATCTACCAAGCACAGAAAGCTGAAGCAAAAAAGCATCACCTCATCAGATAAACTGCTCACACAATCATTCATCACAGGGTGTGAGTCAGTTTGTTTGGAATTAAAAACAGAAACACAAAACTACTCTGCAAGCATCAATCTCTTATGTGTAGGTTGTGGGTCATTTCAAATCACATTATAAAGATGGTGACCGTACATGACAACATAAATGTGATATAAGCCATAGTGAGTCACATCTGCATTTCCCCCTTCAGCTCCCACAGTGGTGTAGAGCTTGAAAGTCAGCTTGCAACAGATGGACAGGTGTGAAGCCAAGCACCAGAGTGGTACTCAAGTATGGCAGTCACTGGACAGCAGTAAGCTAATTTGTTTTTCAGGGAAATAACAGGGCTGGTTCTACCGTTTGAAACTTCAGGTGTGTCAGGTGCTATGTAACAATCTTCACAGATCCTAAGCACAGGCTGCTGGCTCATGTCTCGTTGATGAAAAGTCTTCCCTGCACCTAAGGCCACCATGCTGTACGCGACAAAAGATTCTACAGAAGGGATATATACCCTTTAACTGCACGGTAGGCTATATATTCTGAGTGGCTTCCATTGATTTGACAGCAATATATCGAAGTGCCATGTCCCAAAACCCAGATATTAAAAATTTAGAAATGACATGTGCTCCAAACAAGTTAAATAACAGAAACACTATCTGTAATTTCCCATTTTTGCATTACTTTTCAAGTAAACATCAGGGATATCAAAGGACACATCAGCAGCAGTCAGCAGGCAGTTTTGTGATTTCCCAGAAAATCATCCGGCTGATCAGCTTATGTACTTTGCCACAGGTTCCAGCCGTTTCCCTCTCCACAAGAGCAGCGATTTCTTTAGCTTTTCTTCCCTACAACTGTATCTTAATATTATAACTTTATATTTGTGAAATTACATCTCTATTCTCACAAAACAACGGCTTTTTGGAGAATTACAACTTTATTCTCTAAATCTGTGACAATAAATTATTTTCTTAAAATGTGCCTTATACTCTATAGTAGAATGCAGCTAAATCTGTAATAAAGAATACAGTTTAAATTAGTCATCTTAATTTACTTTGTCCATGTGTCTATGCAGGACAGTTTCATGACCTACAGTCAGCATGCCATAGGAGCTAGATAGCAGAAGCTATTATTTGACAGTTATCTGTCACGGCGAAAGCACTTCTTTTCCCTACAGGCGTTAACATCCTTGTTTTTGTTTTTTACAGAAGTTGTATGAGTATCTTTCCAGCAGTATACAGGAGTCTGTGTGCTCCCAGTTTAGAAAGAAGGGAGAGGACTGATGGGAAAGCTAAGCTAACAGCTACTCCAAACAGTGACAAGACAGGAAAGAATTCTCACCACCATCTAAACCAACTCAAACGTCAAACAAATTTTAATGGTTTAACCAAATGACATGTATTGTGAACCATTTTCCTTTGGTTTCTGAGATATTTTTACTGCTCTATTTTATCAACCAAAGAACATCTGTGTAGCACTGGTGATGCACAGCTTCGGCACAAACGATTATAAACTGGTGGATACACACAACCTGTGTAAAAATTGAGCACCGTTCAGCTGAAGAAGTACCCAGTTCTATACTAAGGTCTACCAGCATAATAATCCACACTGTTTATACAGGTTTGAGCTGTTTTTGATAAAGTTAAAATGAGCTCCTCTGTTCCCATTTTGAGCAGCTGCTAGCTTGGCTTCTCTGACTGAATTCCTCAGTTTCTCCAAACTCGCATGCATGGAGTGCATAGCACAATGAAGACTCTTGGAATAAGTCCCCCATCGAGTGGTTTAACAGTGCATTCTCTGACAACATGCTGTGCTATTAGCCAGCCAAGCATCATGTTTGGAAAAGAAACACCAACATCTGTTGGTCCATGTCATTGTGTATTTTGGATCTGACAGAATTTAGTTCAGTCTTTCCTCCACAGTTTGCCAATATCGAAGCTATTGAACACATCAGATTGTAAGCAGAAAAGGGCCATCTGCTGTTGCCCAATGTCTGCAGTGCCGGAATTTCACAGTCTGACAACTGATGTCATGCACTGAAATGGAAAGCACTCTTGAATATAACAGAAATGTGGTCCTGTGGGGCAGAGGGAAAGGAAATATGGACAAAATGAGCTGCAAAATATTTGTGGATTGACCACTGTGGGTTTCTCTGGATGAAGAAACAAAGATATTCTTGTTCCAGAAAGAATACAAGATGAAGGCCTTCAGACCAAATAGAATGCAAATGCTTTTCTCTTTTACACAGAAATTTAAAAAAAACAATCAAAAAAAGCCAACGCTGAGCAGAACTCTCTTATGCAGACTGTGCTTGATGCATCGTCACTGGGTTAAGTGGTGACAGACAAACTAGGAAAATGGGTAAAGCATGCTTTAAATAGTACTTTTAAATGCATAAGTCATGCCTTGATTCTCTGGGCTGAGGTCAAGCTGCTGCTTCTCCTGAAGAAGCTTATGGGTAGAGGGTAGGGGTAAACATCTGACTCCCAGATGTTGCCGACGGTTTCCAATGTGCAGCCAAGATTCATCTCAGACAAAACAAGAAGCCTGCCACCCCCTTCATTTTTTTTAGATCCTTTGTTTCAGGCTCTTACCTCAAACTTGATTCACTCTGGCCTTCACACGTTGGGCTACATGCACCGAAAGGCATAAAAACACAGCCCTGCAGGCACATGTGGAACACATTAGACAATGACTTCACCATCTCAAACCATCACCAGCTGCTCCCTCTTTTTCTTTTGCGCGCACACTCTAGCCCCCGATATCAGCTTATGCTACTTTTCCAATATGTGGGATGAGTGAACAGTGACAAAAACACACACACAAGCAACTGAAGCCACAGAAACTTGGTCAGCCAGTTTTCATTGCAATGACTCGCCAAACTCTTTCAGATTGTAACCTGAGTCCTAGATTATGCAGACAATCCGATCTGGGCAAAGTACTGGTCCTGTTGTGGTGATGTTTGTCAGCTGAGAGTGTGCATGTGTTCCATCTTTGTTTGCAATTTATTTTTATACAATTCAGCCATATGGCCCCTTTCATCATTCTGATTTGCCGACTGTTAGTGATCCATGAGAAGCACAAATAGGACTTCGAATTGAGTGTGTCTATGAGGGAAAGACAAAGCAGGCATGTAGAGATTAACTTTCTGTTTATGTGTGCATCTATGTGTTGCCTATGTATGACGTGGCAGTTCTACTGATTTGATATCCAAGCTCATCCACTGTGCACTCTGTGTAAAAACTGAAAATGTTCTCAACATCAGCGGTTGATAAGGAGGCATTTCCCAAGAAGGATAGACATCTGGCACTTAAAGTTGTACAAACAGACACCAGATATACATAACTGCTGTGACATATGAGTCTGGTCTCTAAAAGAAGTTTCTTTTTAAATAGAAATCAAATGCATCTGTTTGTCTGGAAACACTCAGTGGCTTTTGGATGAGTTTTGTTTGCATCTCAGTTGCTAAAACTTGAGAAAAGAAGGACACTAAATTAAGATAAATTGTTGTTTGCTCATTTTTAATCTGCAAACAGTAGACACCCGCAGCTAAAGTCTGTGTTACTTGAGACTGCAGAGTCTAGTAGAGATCAGCTGCCAGGTTCATTTGAGTGTTCATGACTGCTTGACAGCACAAATGGCTTTGTTGTTATTTCAGTTTCCAGTTGTTTGTTAATCTGTACACCTCTTTCAGGCCACATTTAGCTTCCTGACCATATGTGATTAGCAGATTTTAGACTGCATTCTCTGTCTGTCTGGGGTTGAATAAAGAACAGAAACTTTATGGTTTTCCTGTTTCTTTGGAATAGGTATAAAATGTGCTCAAACAAAAGAAAAATTCTATATGCCCGAAGCATCCCATGCCCAGGCTTTAAATAAATGTTGGGCTTGGTTTAGAATCAGGATAAATAGATCATGAATTAGATCACAAGAAATCTCTTTAAGGCTGCTTTTACAGTACATTATCATAATATTAGGCACTTTCTTGGTATCATCAGAGGATAAAACGAGTTTATTTCTTGTAAGCCACTTGTTATTTAATGTCTTATTATGTTTTTATTTAAGTGGCTTGATTATCAAACAGAGCAACCACAATAATAAATAAATACAAATCATGTTCAGCTTTACTTTTGGAGTTGTTTAAAGGCAAAGACAAAGTGATATTTCAACTTGAACCTGCAACTTGTTTTTTTTATGCAAGTCCTCCTTTTAGAACACAAAATTCAGGAAATGGATTATTCACATCGGAGAAGTTCGTTAATTGTAACATCATTTTTGGGCACAGATGTTCAAAACTAATGGGAGGAGAGAGACAGTGGATGAAGATATTCTCCGTTCATGTAGATGCATTTATAATTAGGTGTTATCACAGCAACTGCCAACCTCTTTATTCTTATCTTACTGGATCAGATCAAATATCATATGGACACTCTAAAATAAAGCTGGATTTATATGCAGCATCTGCATGAGGTTGGTTACAGCATCACTGCCATAGGCTCTGCATATTGTATGTGGATCCGTTCCCAGACCTGACGTTCAAGTATGGAAGTATTCCCATTTGTTTGGTCAGTTTTTAATTATGTGTTTACAGCGATCTTCTTGCTGAATTTGTGCAGTAACCTTTATTTTTGAACACAAACTGAACTATTTGATCAGCGACTGACTGAGGAAGTTAGGAAATATGGGCATAAATAAAACGAAATGCCTGCTGGAACTAAAGTGAACCATCAAAAGAAGATCGCCCTGTAAACACCAGCCCTACTGCTACACGTACATTCAGGTTCAGAAAAGAAACTGCGACACAACAATGTAACTCTATGCTCATTTGCAAGAACACATTTCACCGGCTTCAGCTACGCCAGCCCTACCGTACACAGATGCTGTGCAGGTTTAAATGCAGCATGAAACAAGCTAAAACTGTCAGGACTTTGGGAGTTTTTCAAAGTTAAACAGGTTTTTCAGGTTTTTCTGAATTATGACACAAACAACATGAACTGTTTGAAAATACATATAAATTACATGAGAAAATGCAGAGAAGGCCATTATACTGCCATTACATGCAGAAAATGAAAGAGACTTTAAGACAGTAGTGACATAATCAACCTGTTATAAGCAGTTTATGTATTCAACAGCAAACTGAAAATAAAAATGGGACTTCACAAACACAGTGATGAGAACTTCTGATTCTCTTAATAAAAATGGCGGAGCCATGTAGGAAAACTAGAGTATTTCTGAGCACTTGTGTTTCGTGAAGCAACTGAGTGACTTGAGAGTGTGAAAAAAAAGTAAGGTTGAGATCCAGGGTGGAGGAAGAGCGCTGAGACTTGCCTCATCGGTGATGAAGAGAGGGAGCTGCTCTGTCTCGAGCTGCTTGGAGGAGTTGGCATTCTTTCCGAGGCCATCTTACTTCAGCTCAGCACCTGAAACACGACATAAACACCAAGAGCACATGACATGAGTCTGATATTCTTTATTTTATGTCAAAGTTTATGATATTCTGATTGTACATTACTGCTCAGGATTATGCCGCAGACTCTGAACACAGCAAAGTATTACACAGGTATTTTGATAATCCTCAACCTGCATCCTTTTGGCTGTTTTGCTCGCCACTGCAGTGTTATCCACTACAACATCTCCTTATTGATCCACCTCAAAGCATTCTATTCTTGTCTTGTATTTTTTTCCTCCAAGTAATTCAATTATCAATAAACCTCCCTGTTTTAAATAGCTGCAAGCTGCTGGTGTGCCAGTGGAATAATATTTCTTATCTTCTAATTTACTGGCTGGCTGCCAGCCAGTGACTCTCTACCCTACTTTGAGCCTGAGCAAAGTGCCCACAACTTTATTCTGCTGTTTTATTGATGTATCCCATTTAGATTAGTCCATTTTCAATCAGGAGAAGCCACAGATGCCCTCCTGCCTGAACCATGCTCTAATCCTTTTAGTTAATGATATCCTCCAGTGGTGCAGATACAAATTTCATGTTTACAGTGGGGGTATGATTAGCAGGTATAGCTAGAAAATGTGGCCATTTTCACACGTATACGCAAACACTTTTTCCGGCCTGCATCATGGGGAAGGTTCCAGCTGTTGTGCAGTTTTTAGTGAAAGCCCAGGAAGTGTAGTATCATAAATAGATGTTGATGGGGGAACACCAAACAGAATATACGACACCAGTGGGATGCAAGAAGCCCTCGAGTCATCTTTTGTTCAATCCCATGCTGCCACAATCAGAAATGCCGCAATGATAGATCTGTTTCGAGGAGTTTGGAGAATGAGGTTTAAAGCATAGCAATACATTATTCTGCTGGAGTCAACAAGTGTGTTTTGCTGTTTGTTTCATTCATGCTCTAACTCCCTGGGTTACATAATAAGGAGCAACAAGGGAACTTGGGAATTTGATGATGGCTGAGTAAGTAAAGAGAGCGGGTTTTTTTTGTGTGTGGGGGAGGGGGGCAGAGGGGTGGTGACTATCTAAGTGACTAATGAAGACAAATGAATGGGTGAAGGGATAAAATCACAAAATGCACATAAAGATGCAAGGAGGAAGAAGGAGAGGGGAGGGGTGTTTCATCTGCAGTCATGGCTCCTCCAGGGAAGGTCTTTTTCAGCGCTGTGCCAGCACCACAGTAGCCCAACACCTTCACAGCACAGGTGCGAAAAGTACTGACAAATTGTAATCAAGTAAAAGTATCTTTATTTTGCTTAAATTCCACTCAAGTAAAAGTAAAAGCACCAATCTAAAAATCTACTTGAATAAAAGTAAAAAAGTACTTGATTCAAATTGTAATTTGAGCAAAAGTTGGTTAGTTACTGTCATTACAGATATCATGAAGCTGTATTTAACAAGGAAAGTTTTAACTAAACAATGAATATAATGTTTGGGATACACAGAACGAACATAGGGAGCGGAGACCGATGATCTGTGACGTTGGATGTAACACCAATTAGGCTTCTTTCCCATGCTGCGTTCAATTTTTCACTCCGTAATCGGGGAAGTTTCCAATGCAGTGAATTAAAATTACTTGGGTCAAATTGCACTTGAGTAAAAATAAATTACTTATTTCAAAAACTACTTATAAAATTACAAATTACTCACAAAAACTACTCATTTACAGTAACTTGAGTAAATGTAATTCATTACTTTCCACCTGTGCTTCACAGTATGTTATGTTGAGGTAAACCAGCATCTATCACAGCTGGAACAGTGAGAGTAGAGTAGAAATGTAACACATAGAACAAGCACTGACGCAATGTGATTGCACTGTTACAGCTACCACAGTGGATGGCAGAGGAATTATATTGGCCCTGTAAAAGAAGAGAAGGTCACAGGCATCAAGCTACAGCTACAGCAGATTCCATTACATGTACCTCCGGCTCATTACAACCCTCTTCTGTGGATTACCCTATAAACGAAGATGAGTCGTCTAATCAAGCAATTCAGGCTTGAGCACTTAGAGTGTGTCACTAAGTGGCATTTTAAGGACCATTGCACTGAAAGTGATCACTTTCATTCTGCTGCGAGGAGCCACACGCTGTTTTCACACTATTTATTTTGTAGAGATTTAGTTTTGGTGCTGGCGGTGCTCTGTGATGTTATGTAGGAAACAAAGCTGTTCATTTATGCTAAAATTGAGAACGCACTACTGAAGCTCTGGTGCTGCAGGTTATATTTCCAACACTACATTAATGCTGCAAGTGCTGCAGAAAGTTTCCCGGTTCCTGATGGTCTCCTGGCTAATTTTCTTGCTGGGGTGGACATTTCTTGTCATGTCTGGGGTGAAATCTGAGTGGACCCAGTGGGTTTCCCCATTCGGTTGCCGTGGAGAACATGTTGGTTGTAGGTAAGTCAAACAAAGGCCACCTCTGTCTAGGCCTTATGTCACATGACGGGTAAAATAACAACCTCTCCATGACTTGTGTGCATAAGAGCAATCACTTCTCTGTGCGGTGTGTGTGTGTGTGTGTGTGTGTGTGTGCGCGCGCGCGTGCGTGTGTGCGCGTGCGTGCGTGTGTGTGTGTGTGTGTGTGTGTGTGTGTGTGTGCGTGTGTGTGTGTGTGTGTGCTGGGATTTACTGTCGGACTTGTTTTTATTCTTTACATGTTAGTGAAGGGAGATATGAACACTACTGAATATTTATGTCCATGTTTCTGTCACATGTAGTTTTCCAGTGATGTTTCATGTTGTTCCTGTTCCTATAGGTCACAGTCCAGTTAATTGCTGTATTTTTTTAAATTGCTTTTTCCATTGACTCAAATTTTCCACTCAACTCTGAGATGGTTTCAAGAAATATGATTGAAATTTCTAAGACTATTGATCATTATCTTCTTTGGTTAACTCCATTTGTCCAAATGAATTTGATGTGGTGATTTGTCAATTTATAAATATAAATTTGGAGGAAGTGGAGGAATCTGTTTAAGTTGCCATTCACCAACAGTAACAGGGTGTCCACAAGCACCATGACTGAAATCCAGGGGTACCTCCTGAGAAAAACACGAATGCCCTATCTCACTGTTTGAGGGCAGATGATCCTGACTGACTTATACCCCTTTCACACTGGTCAAAAAACCCGTTTAAACCCGCGTACAATCGGCTTTTGGTGGCGATGTGAAAGGCTCAGCGACCCGCGTCGACCCGCGTCCATCGACTCGGCAAGC
>JAVQJG010098226.1:0-15395 GCA_036024015.1 Craterocephalus amniculus
TCAGTTGATTTGTAATGAATACACAATGTATGACATTTCATGTTTTTTAATTGCATTACAGGAAATAAAGAACTTTATCACAATATTCTAATTTTCTGAGACAGACCTGTATATTCATGTAGGATATTCTTTTAATCTGATTTTAAAATGTTTATACTAGAATCGGCAAAGCAGCATGTCTTGCAAACTTTGTAATTAACTGAATACTGACTGGTTTAGGTATTTATTCAATGTTCATAACCAAAATGTGTTTTCCTTCATGATCACAGACATTATGTCGACATTTTAAAATACTTTGAATCTAAGTATTTTTCTTCAAGAAAAATAACGAGGTGTCTTTTTAAGCAGCCTTGTAGGCTCTGAGGTCTAAGTGAGAGATAAAGCAGGTGTCATACAGAAAGCAATGTGAGTGGCAGCTCTGTGTTTTCTGTCAGAGTGGCACCCAGAAGATCAGACAACACAGCTCACGCCACGGACTGTAACCCCAGTCCCATCGCTTCTGTCAAAACAAAGGCCTGTTCATCCATCCGTCCTCTCATCTGAGTCCACATGTGAGCGGCTGGGCCTCGGCCTGGACGACAGCTCTGTGGGGGCTGCAGGTATGAGTGTGTTGTCACCGCTCCGTCTGTATGATGAAAGCGTCTTCCAGGTCTGCATCCAGCAAACCGGGACGTGATTGGGCCAGCAGGATGACACAGAGGAAGATTAGCTGAGGGTCATGACAGGTGCGATGTGGAACTCTGAGACTTTTTAGTCCTTCGTTGAAGACAAGCATGAAGGAGCGCTGTCAGGTTTGGGCAGTTTCTTCAAGCATCGTCGTCTGCAGGTCATACCAAAATAACTTAATATTCAGCCAGAATGTTTCTGTTGCATCCTGTGTTCTGCACCGTATCAGTCTCTGAATGCTGAACCAATCCTGCATTTGAAAACCAGTATTCATTGAAAATAATGGGCAATCTCTACAGCTGATGAATTAAATTTGGATTCATTTCCTAAATGGGTCTGGTAGAGATAGAAGTGATCCTAAGCAATAATATGCATACACATATTACCCTGAGAGACACACACACACACACACATGGCTGCTCTGAAACTCACACACATTCACAGACATCTCGCTCTCAGCATGGCCTGTGTGAAGCTTCCCAGACTAAATTACAAATGTTTCAGAGGATTGGAGTTGCAGGACATAATGAAGCAGTGCGGCACGCTGAGAGGTAATTACCCAGCAGCACTCCTGCCGTTCTGCAGCCCTGCGAGGTGAGGGAGAAGATGAATAGCCAAAGTACAAAACCACTGACCCCTCAAAAGTTTCATTTACCATCTCCGCCTTTCCATCTCCCTCCCCCTGGTTTTGGGGAGCTTGGAAGAGGTAATCATCTAGGGACAGTTTTGGTAGGTTGATGAATGGTGTGTGTGGCTTTGGTGCTCGTACGCATACCTATTTATCTGCTCCGGCCTAAACCCAGCCGAGCAGGGCTAGAGATGTGGAGCATGCTGAGCCTTATTGAGTCACCAGGGCTAGCAGACTGCAGAGACAGGCCAAGGGAGGGGGGGGGAGGAAGGGGGGGAGTTTAGAGGGATGAAGCGATGGAAGAAGGACAGACTGCCTGGTTGGAGACGTGGAGCCGATCAATTTTCCCCTCCAGCCTATCAGTCATGTCCTCTCACTCTGTCCGTTTCTGCTGATGACACACTTTTTCTACCCATCGGCCCATTTCCAGGCCAAGAAAGGAAAGTCTTGCTGTGTGTATTCCCCTCGAATGTGCATGTTTGCGTGTGTCTGTGTGTGTGTGACAGAGAATTGTAGGGGGGGGGTGCTGGCTTCTGTCAAAGTTTATTCTCCCTGGAGTGCAGGCGAGGACTGAGAAGCAGGGAGGGGATCAGAGACCTGCAGCCCCCCTCAGGTGAGCTCGCCTCAGCCTCGTCTCCCAGGCGTGCCAGCGGAGGTGGCAGCATCCAAAGCCTTGTCAATGCATTATGCATTAGAGGCCTCCTTCCACTGACAGCCCCCTCTGCCGCCTTCCACTCCAGAAGCCCGCCCGCTAATCAAAAACGACACAACCGAATGTCCGGACATTCACACATGCGCACGCCTGCACGCCCAAACAGACACACACATGGGCAGAAATTTACTAATCAAAAAGTGTATTTCCTAGAGGCCGACTCCCAAGAGAAATCCAGCTGGAAGAAATTGGAATAATTTATTAGCTTACAAGTTTTCGTTGACAGTTAGCCCAAGGCTATTTATCTCAGTAATAGAGAACGTCTCCAATGTGGCAAAATTGACCAAATCAAACAGCTTTGATCAGAAAATGAATCTGGCAAGGCTGTCTGTCTCTTGGTGTCCCAGGAGGTGAGCGGGAAACAAACAAAGCTGAGACACAGAGAATAAGGCCGAGAGAGATTATTTAACAAGTGACCACTGGGAAAAAAAAGAGTGAAGGATGGGTTCACGTTGCAAGTGAAATCTCTCACTATAAATTATTATTAAACCAACGAAAGGCGGCCGGTGATATTTATAATGGAGGATATTGCCGGATAAATAATGACAACGGCAGAACATCAGAGCAATTTGTAGAGTTTACAGTTTCTCGTCATTGACTTTGAGATGGCAGAAATTGTCCTGCTTTTTTATATTACAGCAGCAGAACGGCTAATTCACTTTGTCAGCTGCAAAAACAGTGAAATAGAAAAAGCAAAGACAAGCGTCTGATGGAAGGAGTCCCATTAGCGCTGCACACCTCTGCAAAAAAGTGCTTTCCTGCTTTTGTATGTATTTGTATTAGTTTCAGTCCACTTGTACTTCAACAATCTGTGCACTCTTGTCCACACTAACACAATTCCCTTCTGCAATCTCTCAACTACTTAAGGGATTTGCAGACACTTCTAAGCCAAATCTATTTCCACTCCTACACAGTATATCTCTGTCACTCCGTCTCAGTGACAAAGACACTGAGGCGAGCTGTAAAACACGCTTCATACATGATCCCCTGGCATGCCTCTCATGGCGAGGGACACATTCATTTGTCGAGCAGACTGACAGACAGTTCAAAGGGTCGTCAGGCTGACACCAAAAAGGGGACAGTAAACACACCACAACCGTCTCAATTAGCAGCCAGGCCTTTGATTCACAGCTGTCATGCTTACATCCTAGAAATAGGTCTCACCATGTTAAACGTGTGCCAATCATGCTCGCCTCAGGGCAACAGAGCCGAGGAGGCGGTGCTGGAGAGCTGCGATTTGCAGGGATTTGATGTGTGAGTTTGAAGGAGTCGACTCAGGTGAGCTGAAAAGATTTATAAGTTTCACAGCTGCAGAGAAGAAAGTGAGCTCAGAGGTGGAGTTTTGACTCTGACAGCTTAGCGCTGATTCAGAGGATGACAACAAATTCTTACCATAAGTGGCGAGCTGCGCGGTAAGGAAATAATGATTGGATCACAGAGGGAAATTTCTCCAAAGACTGGCATTAGCATTGACCCCCATCCTCCTTCCTCCCCCCTTCTCCACCTGTTCAGCTCCACGCCTCCTCCCTCTCCTCGTCCTCTCCAATCTATCCACCTAATGAATTTTTACCTGGCACAGACTGTTTTAAACTCCATTTGGACTTGTGCCTACAATTACCTCCTCAGAGTCTCCAAAGTAACTGCGCTCAGCCTAATTAGTATGCATTATCAATTAACAAACTTAATAGCTGGCAGATTGATTGGATCCTCAGTAGAAGGGGGCAGAGCTAAAGCGAAACACAAAATGAAAAATCATCTCCCTCTGCGCGTTTCATTTCTCTCACGCACAGATACGGTGGAAGTACACAACATTGCACATAAACTCACAACTTGTTGGCTTTTTGTTGTTTGTCTGATGCAAAACTTTGATTATCTTTTAAAGAGTCCATAAAATCTGGGAAATAATGATGTATTTACAAACAGTCCAGACCGTATGTACATGGTACTGCGTCATGAATGAAAATACAGCAGTGGAAGAAATATTAAAATGCTTTGTATTAGTAATGTAAAGCTCCTGCATAGATATCAGATATCATCAAGTATTATGTGTTTAATTATATATCACCATGAGAGCCACATGTCAGTATTGCATCCAGGCCAGGATTAGATAAAATGTCTTCCTTTATATGCTTAATTACATACATCTGATAACTGGTGACATATGTGAGCCTATGGTGTTAAAATGATTCAGAACTATCCTTAAATACAGATCAATTTGTTTGTCAGTCACTTTGTAATATAAATGTTTTTTATTGATCAATGACATATCATATATCATGACCCTGTCTTAAGAGAGGAAATCCAGAATTTACCTAATAGGGTAAAAATGTTAATGATACAACAATCATCAAAGATTTACTTCAGAAAAGTATGTACAGTAACCTCTAACTCTGTGGAGTTCCTTAACACTGGTCTGACTGCAGATACTATTACAAAAATAGAACCAAGCACTACAAATTAAGATTGACCATGAGCATAAGAGTGATGTTGTAGATGTGGTATTTCTTGTGCTTAATTTCTATAACAACAAGTTTGATATATAAATACAGTGAAGGACAGGATTAACAGCATCATTATCTCTGATTGATAGTTACAAAGCTGTTATTCAGTCGCTAGTCAATAGTTTGGAAAATCTTCATTTTCATGGAATTTTTCAAGCAGCATATGTTGGACAGTGTTTAAAACTACCAGCTCCATATACAATGCTAGAGTGCTAGACACATTCAAAATGTACACAACATAGTTTTATAGTAAAGACCTTAGAATTCTGAGGTACCCATTTTTGTTTGGATACAACCTTTAAATAGGAAAAATGGAGCTCACTAATGTGTAAATATCGTGAAAAATTTGGTTCTTTTCCTGAAACTCAAATACATACCTAAAATAAACAACCATCAGGTGAAAACATAACTGTTACACAAAAGTATATGAAACCAAGCAACATAATTCAATGGCAATGAATACAAAAATTCCACTTTGGGCACTTTTCACATGTTATTTATAAGCATTTCAAATGTCGGTGTGTCATTTTATGTTGTCAAAATGTCACACAAATGGCTATGGCTTGGGTCATAGTGCAGGGCTGGGTGTCATTGTGTCATTATGTCACAGTGCATTGCATGAAATGTCACACAAAACCACAAAAATGTATTTTAACATGCAACATTATTTGCAATGATTACATCTCTTTAAGAGAACAGGCTGAGCCGAGCAGTACATAAAACCTGTACATAATCAAATTCAGACACGCAGCAATGTAAGAAATAGTCTAATACAAGTATTCTTGTCTTAGAATATTTATAAAACTTAAATAATAGATTTGTTTAAGTAAGCTGCTTAAGTAAATAAGTGCAAGTAATTCCAGTGTAAGTAATGGTCCGCGCTTAATGTTTACAATGAGTTTTATCACATATCCTTTCACATCTTCAACACAAGGCATTGCGCTGTAAATATAATAAGAGACAAAGGAAGAACGCTGCAGTAACTCAGTATTATGAGCTTTATGTAGAAGAAAAGCAGATGATGGCAGCCATGCTTGTGAAAAATGAAAAACAGCTTTCCTCCAGATGCAAGTGGCAGCCATGGAAGGCATGTTAGGCAAAAGAAACCAATTTGTCACGGAGATAAAAATGATAGAACAAGCATTCATTCTCTGGACAGTGACGTTGCCATTAAATTGTGCTGTCTGACATAAAAGTCGCTGAATGGATGGGAACGTCTGCATTTTTCATTCTTCTCTTAATTAAGCCACCTGTTTCCCAAAAAGCTTTTCAGAGAAAACAGATCACCTGACGTGCTTTTGGTGTCGCTGCTCTGTGATATAAAACCTAAAAACACAGCATTTGATTCAACATGAATTAAATATTATTTCAAAAAATCTCCCTCTTTTCTGTGTGCCAAGTGGAGATATTATCCAGACTGCCAGTGTTAAGTCAGTAGATTTATTTTCTTTTATAGCAGCTACTTATCAGCATTCAATCAGTCCAGATTATTTAACTGCACTGCGTAATAACCCACCTTAATATCAGTCTTTATCTGAGGCACTAATGCTTGAATAACATTCATAAACGCATTACCAAAACATGTTTGACAGAGTCGCTTTAGATGCAAATTGGCCGATACGTCCTCAGCTTTAAGTGTGCTGTCCGTGGTGCTAAAATTAATACTGCGCTGATTCTCTGCATGTGCATTGTAATGAATCCAAACATTTTCACCTGATTCAAATGCTTTGATTAAAGAAACTTGTTATTTACATAAATATCAATGAGAAGACATTATGACAATTACCCGCCCTATTGGCCACCAACTTTATATGCTTGAAAATATACTTTATTTTCATTAGGAGCCATGAAATGCAGTCATTAGAGCATTAATTAGGGCCACTATAAACAATTATCTGGGTTAGTTTTTCAGTTATCCTGTAATGGGTCATTGTTGTGATAGAATCAACACCACCATGAGACTAATTTCTATACAGGGCCACTTAGGACAGTAAAAAGGGCGTGAATTCCTGCACCAAGAAAGCGAACAAATAGAATAATGTTTGTGCTTTTACAAGGGGTTTCTGTGGTAGAAATGGCCTCTCAGCACAACTGCATAGGAGTCCAGAGAATAAAAAAAAAACAATCCATTACCTGGTGCAAACACCGGTTGTCGAAATAGTTCATAGTGTGGTGATACAGCGGCAGAAATGTGCTGTAAATGCAGGGAAGCAGCGAAATTGAGGAGTCACATACAATGAGCGTCACCTGGGAGGGGGGTGCAGTGGCCTGAGGGTGGGAGGTGGGGGTTAGGGTGAAGGTGGAGGGCAGATTCAGCAAAATACTGCAATAACTTAAGAGGGATAACAGAAACATGTCGCTCCTTTAATATGAAATATTGAAGTTTTTTCTTGTTTTACTGAAAGAAAGGAAGTCAAAAGTGTGATATGGGGAGATGTACGGTGGCCCTGAGGTTCAAAAACAGCAGAATCCTCTTGTAGTGAATAAACAATAATGTGTTTTTATCTCAAATAGTGTTTCAGTATGTGTTTTATTAAATTTTGTGTTTTTTTATCATAGATATTTTTAGTTCCATCATTGCTTTGTTATGTTTCACATGTTGTTTCAGATTGTAGTTGTATTTCTGTCTAATGTACAATTTTTGCATCAAAGTGCATTAAAGTGATGATGAGATTCATCTCCTTTTTTGTTGAATACTTAACTTCAGTATTAAGATATCTGGTTCACAAAAGTATATAATTAGATCATTGAATAATAATTTGATTAATTTCTGATTAGCTTCTCAAATTCAAGCACTTTCTGTTAATACTGAAATAAAATATTAAAAGGGCTTCGGAAGCTGTTCTGAGGCTATTTTGAATGTAAACCAGCAGTCAGTTACAACAATCTTAAGTAATGTAATTATAACAGTCTCCAATGGACTTTTTTTTCATATTAATTAAAAGTTTAGTTGACATTTCTAATGTGTTTGTTTGTAGCTATGACAGAACATTTCAGATTATTCTCTAAAGTAAATGTAAGGTTGCAGAAAAATTAAAATACCCCATTACAAGTAAATAATTTTCAGAGAAAACATACCTTGGCTTGTAAAATACATATTTTTTGTCATAATATCTATTTGATATTTGATTTTTACTGATAATGCATTCATGTAAAAGCAGGAAAACATGTGGCATCTGACTAATAGATTTATTGAAGAGCATTTATCATATGTTTGTTAATTAAAAAGATACAAAATGACTGCAATCTAACCACAAAGCTAAAGTAGATTAGAAGAAAATAAAGTACTATACACAGAAGGGGATGCAAATCGTGGAGCTCCCACATACCTCTTAAATTGTGTCTAATCGACTGATAGCACGTTTGAAAAGCGAGAATGAGGGACTTATCACTAGCACTGATTGGATTTGTAAAGCTAAATGAACATGTGAAGGTTTCAAATGGCTAAAAAGGCTCTGCATGCTGTCATTAGGAAAACATAAACTTTCAGATATAGGAAGGGGATCTACCATACAGTGAGTGATAAGGAGACAGATGAAAGGAGTGAGCATACAAAGGCATGCGCTTCAGTTGGTGTGTGCGAGCGTGTGGCTGCGGGAGCCTCCTTCATCGTGAGCTTCGCTTTTTTTCCCCCACACTGATGTATATTTCGTTGTCCACCGGCTTAATTTTGATTTATAGTCCGTCCATAAATTAGAAAAATATGTTTTAGAATTCCATCCCGCGGAAAAAGCAGCCCGTGATGTCAGGGGATTGGGTGATATTTAAGATGTCAGAAATACATATTGGATTAGTGCGCTTTGTTCCCCCGCGAAAGCAGGTGTTTAATCATAGCTGATGGCTGGAGCGAAATGCGTTAGGACAGGCCAGGCACCAAAAAACTGGAGCTGCGTTCCCTTTGCGATAAATCACAGGGCCCAGTGTTGTTACATTCACACTCAGATGCCCTCCCCCTCCTCCCTGCAGCCGTACCCTCCCTCCACCTCCTGTTCTGCCTCGCTCTCTCACGCACGCGCTCTCAGGTATGTAATCATCACGCGCTTCTCCCACCTTTTGCACCTGCGGGTTAAATCAACTGATCAGCAGAGTAATTGAAGCAATACTCCATAATATGAGCCTGATGCAGTGACAGTAAAATAATTACTGTTATTAATTTAATGCTTTGCCCTAATCAGGATTTAGATAATTTGCCTTAAAACTTTTTTGCAGTTCAGTAGGCAGTACAGGTGATATCTCTTGTCATTTCCTCACATTAGCACGGATGAGCGGTTGTGGACAAACCCAAGTACAGGCCCTTTTTAAGCTGATATAAATCTAAATGACGCAAATTAATACCATCCATCATAGAAACTTTGAAGGAAAACCTGCCTCTCTGGGAGCAGAATTCATCTTACATCAGGAGTTGGCTTATCTTCCACGGCAAGTTACCTCCTCGTGACTCCATCATAACATTATAATCTTTTTCACCCTTTTTAAAAAAAATAATAAAAAATGCTGCTTCGCGTCCAGTATGGCGACCTGTCCGCGACTCGGTTCGCAGGGGGGATCGGCTACGAAATGGATGAGAGTTGGAAACTCAGGAGGCTGCACGAGGGGAGGAGGAGGAAGGGATGGAGGTTGGTGGGACGTTTAGGAGAGCAAACATTTTCAAGGTCACCCGGTGAACTGGAACCAGGGAGGAGAGATGCATGGAGAAAATAGTGCGTTTTGACACCAGCGCGCCGTTTGATTAAAAGGCAAAGTAATGGGTTTAAACACACGCACCGAGAATGCCGCCAGTGTTGCCGCCAGTGTTGGCTTTTTTCCCCGTCAGCCGCATAGCACTTAACGGTGCAGTGATGGAAATAAGGTTGTAATGTTTGGTAATGGAAAAGAAAGTCTATACAGGCTATTCTTTTTTTTCTCTGTTCTTTTTGTTTTCTGACGTATACAAAATAAATTGCCCGAGTTAATGACCATGGCGCATGAGATTTTCACCCTTTTTTTATTTTAGCTCTTCCAGTGAAGTAATAGGACTTTTTATTGTCTGTTTCTCTTTACAATGTACAGTAATGGTGAAAAAAAAAAGAGAGAGAGAGAGAGAGAGAGAGAGAGAGAGAGAGAGAGAGAGAGAGAGAGAGAGGCTAGTGTGACTTCAAATTATAGAAAAAGGAGGGGAAAACGCAAAGCCTGCAGTTCAAGGTGTGCATTTTGAGGGGAACCTTAACTGCCTCACAGAGGCACCTGCAGAAATGAAGGAACCTGCAGAGCAGAACAAAGAGGATTGCAAAACACACTGGAAGATGATTTAATGCAGGGTGCGTGGGGAAAACAACCTCAAGCATATTAGCTTCAAGAGAGAAGTGCTAATCATGCGTGCGCGCCGGTGGGAATACCACCTGCAAATCAAACCTGCACGGCTCGCTAAATATAGGCTTTATTGAACATGGAAATTCAATAATCAAAGTACCTTGAAAACGAGAGCAGAAATCCACTGAGAGGCTCAGAGGGCCGCTGGATTTCTCTGTTTCTGTCCGTCTGCGGCTGTGTTTATCCTGGAACCACCTCGTCAATGAGTCTCTTAATTCGTCTCTAATTCCGCGTGTCAGGGCCGTGTATCCCCGCTGTCCCGCCCAATGGCCCTTTTGTCGCCCAGTTTTCAACTCTCCCCAGCATTACTCAGTTCAATGACACACGGCAAATTGCATTTAATAAATTAGCTTAATGGATTCGACGATCGGTTAGCGGGCACAGTGTTTCCTCTGGTTAAGCGAAACATTTATATCCCCACAATCACTCCGTCTCTCGTTTTCTCTCACACATGGCATACCTGAATATGACGCCCCCACCACCCCCACAGCCTTACCAATAATTTGCTGATTTTCAAATAATCGTGCTCTTGGGCTGACCTGTGAGTCTGTTTCCTTTCACCCCTCTGTAGTCTAAACCTGCGCGTAAAGGTGATCTAAAAAAAAACAAAAAAACATTTGAGGCCATAAATCACAATCATCATCACCATCAGCACGAGCATCATCCTCCATTCCTGCAGCCACGCTGACTGCACGCGGTTAAATGTCACAACAACCCTTTATGGCTTCTGCATGTTTGGTTGCGCAAAACAATCTCATCGGACATTATTGATGTTACAGATGTTATAGTAATCAAATTATCGGCCTGTGAAGGGCCCCTCTGTCACTGCGCCGCGTGATGAATTATAGGAAAGGTCACAGGCTGCTCTGCTGGAGCTTTATGGACGGTTTGTATGTGGTGATGCTCAGGTGAGCGCCTCCAGGGCCGGACACCCGGTGCCTCACACCTCCACACAAATATGTACACTTTATTCGCTCAGGTTGAAGGGGGGCCCTGCATCTCGAGGGAGAGGTGAGGTTCACCTTTTCTTCTCTTTTTTTCATGAGGCAACTTTACCTTTTGTAGCTGTTACAGATAATGGGAATTTAAGTTCCCAAGAGCATTTTAAGCTGAAAAAAAATCAGAGGGAAAAAAGAGGGGTTCTGGTGCAGTTAAAGGAAAGGTCTGGTGTTATTTTTTCCTACATTTGATCTTACATAAACCAACAAATTACAGAAGGTTTTGGTGAGTATTTTGCATGCAAAGCTTGATAAAGTCAGTTCCTCTGTGTATCAAATCTTCACTGTTGCCCAAAATCTGTTCAAAATACATTTTTTTAATTAGCCATTTCTTAAATTGTGACAGAAGACATGTTCAAAGCCAACTATTTTCTCTTTTGTGCATGCTTTTACTTCTTTACAACTGAACAAGGTTCATTAAGGTTTTGCACCATCTGCAAATACTTTGGTTTTATTAATGGTTGTGTATCTTTATTTGTATCCACAAAATTATAAACGAAAACAAAACAAAAACTTGATGAATAGCAGTATTCGGATATTAAAAGTTATTAGAAAATTAGTTATCCAGAAGTTAATTATCAAGCAAAATACTGTTCATATAAGTCAGATTTTTTCCTGCTAGCCCATCTGCTCCTGATTCTATTCTAACCAAACTTAATCCTCAATTTGTCAGGATTATTATCTGAACTTTTACAGACACCAACTTATGGCTTATCAGGGCAGTTCATGAACCTTTACCAGAGTATTCTGGCAAGTGGAGCCAACAATGAACTGAACTGAAAGCAATAGAGGATAAAGATATTTTAAGAATATTTAGCTACAAAAATGGTCACAATTGCCCAAATAATTTGCAAAATCATGTTTTTCAATTAAAGGAACTCTTAACTCTTTTCCTTTCCATAATCATATTAATAATAAATATATGACAATTATTAAAATGAGGATAATAAATAAAGGAGATCAAATAAAAAGAAAGCCTCATTAGTTAAAATCTGCTGGTTTCAGCACTTGTCAACACAACACTGAGCTCTGAAGTTCAAGCTAATTCAAAGTTACACAAGATGGACCCAAGCTCTTTCAAGTCATGAGCTCAGCTCACTTAAGGAGCTCACATTCAGCGCCATTCATGCTATTTTGATGAAAGGAGCTTGATGGCTGCCTATGTACAGCTCTGCATCAAAACAAATAGAACAACAAACAGAACAACAACAACAACACAACCGAGCACAATAACATTTCATGATTACTAAGCACCCAAAACCTTCTTTCATAAGCAAAGCAATGCTTTTATAAGGCAACGTACTTTTGTTAATATACTGCAGCACATTTTATGTAGGCCTACAGGGCAATTATAAGGCAGCACAACCAAATACAGCAATATTTCAGAGAATACGGTGAAATGAAACAATACCAAAAACACAAGAGTTCTGAAAACAATGAGAAAACTGAATTTCAGAAAGTAGACCACAAAAACAGTATTTCAGGCAAAACACAGTGAAAACAACTAAATCAGAAGCAGAAACATTTCAGAAAACTCAACAACAAAATCAAAACCAGGTATTTTAGAAAACTCAACAGAACAAAACAGTCATTTCAGAAAATGCACCACTTCTGTAAACATTTACTGTATTATTTTTTTTATTTATATATGTTTTATGTTTTATATGGCAGGTCAGGGCTACTATAGTTTACCAAGTTTTTTCTCTTCTCAGTTACCCCAACCCTGCTTGAATTTATCTTCAGATGTTTGTATTTTCCATTTTGCAAGGAGATCTAAAGAAAAAAGATATGCAAGCAGTGACTGTGGCACTAAAATTAATATTCTAATGGAAACAAGATGCAGGTTTACTAAAAGATGCTCTGTAGAACAGGATTATACGAAATATAAATATGGGTATAACCTCAAATACCCATTTGCAGCAATCAAATTGATCAGATTATAGGAATAATATGGACCTGGGTTGCCTTCTGCACAGACCATCTTTTGCCTATCCTGACACTATCTAAGTGTATAAACAGCGCTGATCTGAAATGGGGCAAACACACAATCAAATAATATTTTCACCTGCAGTAGGCTAATCTGATGGATTGAGAGTATGATTTATTTGATCTTCTGTTTTTTTTTATACTCTGCTGGTTTGGAGGGAGGCTTTGCTGTCACTCCAGGCCACATTAATCCGGGCGCAATTAGTTGTCAGAGCGCTGCTGCTCTGTTTGATGATAGCCTTGGGCTGAGCACGGCGGAGAGAGCCCTAATCAGGAGAGTAAACTCCGCTATATTTCAATTTGGGAGGGCGCTCTTCCGCTCCGGGGGGCTGTGGCACCGGTGATAAATAAAACGCCCATTTACTCCCCCGTTCGCCTACCGCCGACATCCAAACTGCACTCACCACCAGACCCGTAATCATAGCCTGCATTTGGACGCCGAACATAAATCACACAATTGGAAACGCCATGATTAGGGATGCCAAACTCAAACGAATGCAGCGTGTAACCTTGTCAGGCTCCCGAGCTGATATGAAATCATCTTCAATGAGAAATGAAACAAAATGGAACAATTGACTCATATCCAAATATTCAGTCCTGTGTGAAGTTGGAGCAAAGCAAAGCTCAAACAGGCCGCACAATCACAGCCTAACAAGATTACAAGCTCCTCTCATGTAATTCCCCTGTATTATCACACATCTGTTATTCACCAATGTGACAAAGGTGGGTCAGCCGAGTGGACCCGGCCTTAAACTCCTTTCAAATGTTAACCAGCATGTTCCTGAAGCTGCTTAAAGTGTTAATTGGCTGATTGAGTCCATTTATGTAATCCCTCAGTTTCAACGCTGCCCTCAAACCCTCCAAACCCGCCAGTGGATTTGGGTGAAGTGCTGCGCACGATCTCTATTCAAATATGTCCATATGACAACTGCTCACAGACCACTCCAATTAAAGGGCAGTCACTTTCCATTTAAGCTGCCTCAATAGATCACCGCGGTGTGCGTGGAGCAAACAAAAGGATCTTTCCAAAGCATTTAACTCCCCAAAAGTGACTCTGGTGGACCCGGGATCCGCCCCTTTGGGGGCCACCTCAGGGGATTAGATGCTGGATTTGGGAGGAGTATTGGGGTTGCAACACTGCCTTTCCCCCCTATTTCTTTTCTCTTTTGCGCTAAAGAGGGGCTGTCTGTGCGTCTCAGCAGCATGAAAATGAGATGCGCATTTAAATCTGAGCGCAGTGTCCACCGCCTGCGGCCCAGCGCTGCCAGCAAAACCGTCCGCCCCACAGGCCAGCATGCCTGGGGTTAATTAAGCGGCCTTCAGAGCTGTGGAAGACAGAGAGACCAGGTTTGATTCTCTCTACATCTGCGATGTGGAATTCATCCGGTCCCCACTGCTGAGAAGGGAGGATTTTAAATAGCAAATTAGCATTCAGATGAGAGGCGGACACGTTTTAGCGCATGGCTGCAGAGCGGGACAGAGGAGGAGTTACAGATTAATATTCTATATGCTGGGAAGGATACTGATGACTGCACAAGGCATAACCTGCATTTAACCGGACAAAACATGAAATTCACTCAGCCAGAGGAACTTAATTCAACCACAGATGCATTTTGGTGTGAAGTCCAACCAACTTTTAGCAATTTGGAGACTTATTGCCAGTGTCCATTTTTATGCTGTAAAAGAATCAGGCTTGGGCTGGGCGATATGAACCGAATCTCATATATCGATCATTTTTTCCTGAATCACAATATACGATTTATATTTCGATATAATATATTTTTGTCAAGCAGCCAAAAAGATGCTTCAGATGTGCCTTGAGTGCTACATGTACTTTTTTATATAAAGAATCAGCGTAGGCATTATAGTTTTTGACTGAAATGAAAGTAGATTTGTAATAGAATGATATAAAATACCTTTCAATGGCCCAAAAATAGAGTTGTGCAAAAAGTTACCCCTTTCCGGGCGAGATCGCCCTTATAAGGGTTTTTTGACTGTTACTTGTGAACAGCAGTCATAAATGATGCATTAATGACGGAGAATAGTCATACTGCATACCAAATTAAACATCAGAAGCTAGGCTACAAGCCAGCATAAACCGTTTTAAAATATACGAAACACAACTGAAGATATAGCTTACTGAAATAAAACGTGTAAAACACAGATACACAGCACAACTGCAACTTCTGTACGACATTTCTGACTCCACAGCCTCAACCCCGCATCCAGACCGCACACAATACACACCAAACAAAAGCAGAGATTCCACAGATTCCAACCATATCAGGCACAACTCGCTAAACCGAAGCGTTCAAGAGATAAGAGCCGTTACACGGCGACAACAACAACTGCTTAGCCAGAAGATATTTATAAAAAACACTCTTACCTTCGTAGTTTCTCCGAGAAAATCATTTTTATCGGCAAATCCATTGTTCCATGTTATAATATGTCTTCCGGGGAAGATATTACACATGCTCTCATAACAGTGAGACGATTTGAGGAGCCAAACCAAGCCTCCATAGTCTACCAATACAGAAGCCACCTGTTCTGCTAGC
>JAVQJG010098232.1:0-13335 GCA_036024015.1 Craterocephalus amniculus
GGCCGGGCTCTCCCTTAGAGATAGGGTGAGGAGCTCGGTCATCCGGGAGAGGCTCGAGGTTGAGCCGCTACTCCTCCGCATCAAGAGGAGCCAGATGAGGTGGTTTGGGCATCTGGTCAGGATGCCCCCCTGGACGCCTCCCTGGTGAGGTGTTCCGGGCACGTCCCACCGGGAGGAGGCCGCGGGGTAGGCCCAGGACCCGCTGGAGGGATTATATCTCTCGACTGGCCTGGGAGCGCCTCGGGGTCCCCCCGGATGAGTTGGCTGATGTGGCCATGGAGAGGGAAGTCTGGGCTTCCCTGCTTAGGCTGCTGCCCCCGCGACCCGACCCCGGATAAGCGGAAGAGGACGGCGGACGGCGACGGCAGAAAAGCGGCTTGACTTGCATAATTTCCATTAAATGTTAGCTTTCCTCTGTGTGGCATGCCAGGCGTGTCCACTCCAGGTACACTGTGTGTGAAATTTCTGTCACCCCAGGTTGCTAGCCTAACAATACATAAAAGTGAAAAAAACAAAACAGCAGTTTTGCTAAGTTTTCTGAAGCAAATACTTGTAATAATATCCCATCGATACACTATGAGAGATAAATGAAGAGGCTAGATCGCCTGTGCCTCGTTACGGTATCAGGCCACCTGACTATTAATGAGCATCAGCGACATTACAGTACCGGCTAACTAGGGCTGCACGATTCTGGTAAAATTAGGAATCACATTTTTTTGCTCAGAATTGAGATCACAATTCTTTCGCACAATTTGTTTTCCAACAAAATGTTTCCTCTGTTTCTGGATACACAACATTTTAAAGCGCATTCAAATTTGGAATTTTTCATTGCATCTCTACTGGCAAAGAATTTAAAAAGGGAAATAAATTACTAGTGCATCATCAGTTATTATTAGCCCTTTTAAAAATACTACTAGTGTTATTATAACATTGAGTGATCTGGCCTTTACTGTGTTTTGACCATTTTCTGTTGTGATGCTTGTTAATTTATCTTCTTTCATACTCCAAGATGAGGGCGTACTTTAGGCCCTGTCCCAATACACCCCCTAGCCCTACTTTTTAGCCCTACCCCTAAATTTTGCGCGGTCCCGTGAAGGTTAGTGATGTCCCAATACTCCAAGCATATAGGGGTAGTGGACATAACGAGGGGTAGTGGGTATGAATCCAGCCCTTCAGAACGAAGGGAATCAGATGCTGACGTGCCGAGGAAGGGCCAGATAAATATCCAGTGTTTCTCACAGATCAGGGAGCAATGTGTGGTGCTACCTGGCGTTGGTGAGGGATGTGTTGCGACGGTCGATGGAGTCGGTCGGCAGGGTGTACGAAAAGTGTGTGTAGTGGATGATTCAAACTTACTCTTTGTGAGGCGTCACACTCTTGCATCTAGCCTTTATTGTTCTTCAGTCATCTGCTGAAGCCAATGATGTCATTTTTTCCAGGTCCTGATTCCAGTTCTTAGTAATCATGCAGGCCGATAACTGAACCCATATTTTTTTTAAATATAAAATTAACTCTTGTCTTGAACAGTTTTATTAATTAAAAAACATTTAAATTTAGTTTTATCTCCAAAAAACATTTTTTTGTGTGTTTTGGGTGTGATGTTCAGCATTTCTACTTGTCATTCAACAACAATTACAGCATCGTAAGATAACTAAACATTTTAATTAATAGATACTTCTACTTTTATTGGGAAAATATTTTAAAATGTAAAATTTAAAGCCCCTTTGGGTCACACTGGCAGTATTAATAATACACAATATAAATAAAACTGTCCTGATAAACAGGTAAATAAATCCAGTTTAGTCTGCTGAATGATTTTAATTTTCTAGCAGTCCGGAAGCTTCCCCAACTTCCAACAGATGTAAACATCACTCAAACATAAACTACGCTGATGATTATCCACTAAAACACAGACATGATACTCCAGGAGCGCACATCTTTACCCGCAGGAACGTTCAGACAGCTCGCTCCGATACAGGAGGCTAAGCTAACCAGCCCTACCCTGCATTACAACTGGCCTGAAACTTAATTTTGGTTGGGAAACAACACTTAAACACACAAAAACACTCACCTTTTATTCCAACAGTCTCATGGTTTTGTCAGACAATCAGTCTGTAGCGATGCAGCCAGAGGAGCAGGGGGACTTTAAGAAACTAACGCTAATTGTTAACCGCTCCGTCACAGAGCTTCTGCTACGTTCAGATTTCTGGTCTTTCACTAATGATTGTGATAATTGTTTTATTTATTTAAACACCAGCTGATTCTTAGACACAGCTGTCAGAACTTACCACCATGTTAGCCTGCTAACAGCTTTCTAAACGCAGCACACAAACACGCACGGTGGAGGTGCAGCTACAGCTGCTGATTGGCTGTTACACAGTGTAACCTGCATGTGGGAGGGACGGTGCACCAGACACAGAGAGGGAGAGGAAATACAATCAGATGCATCAGAGCCAAAATAAGCCCGTTAGGAGTGAAACATTCACGCCGGCCGTCAAACTGCCAATATCCAAAGCATCTTTTAGTTGTTCTGGTCCTCACCTGTGGTACATTTTTCCAGATGAACTGAAGGCAGCAGGGAAGTTTGATATTTTTGGAAAGCAAAGCTAGACTTGCTTCTTTTGTAAAGCTTTGAATTGAATATCTTTTTAATATTTGTAATCAGTTTTACCCGCATTTATTTCTCTCCAAATCTCTTTGGTTAATTCTGGTTAATATAATTAGTTATACGTTATTATAATTCTGGCTTATTTTCCATTTCATTTAGTACCATATTTTCCGGTATAAGCCAGGCTGTTCCTGCAACTTATATATACATATAATTTTATGGAGATGAACCAAGAAGTAGGTGTTCCTGTCTGCAACCACCAGAGGGAGCTCTAGGTTTCTAACAACAAAATGTCGCTCCTGTACCAAAGATGAAGAATTAATGTACCGGACAACTATTCGCATTTTCGTTTCCTAGTTGAATAACCCACCATGCCAGATTAAATTTCTGTTCTGTTCAAATTAAACAAATTTCTAAATAAATGTGACTTATAGTAGAGTCCAACTTATGTATGGTTTTTACCTGTTCATGGCACATTTTTTGACTGATGCGACTTCCATCTGTTAACACATTTATATTCTTTTTATAATTAACTTTGTTCTGATATTCAACTCATGTCTTTTATAAAAAAATATTAAATTCAAATTTTTCTTATGAAATATTATCAAAGAAATTATTAAATCATTATTGCTCTTCATGTTGGATTTAAAACAAATTAAAAAATCATCTTTTGATTTTCAATTTTTAATTGAATATTAATTGAATATATATATATTATATGCAGACCTGCTAGTTTTATTTTTTCCATTGTCATTGACAAAACTGAAAAGAGTTTGTTAGGTGATTTCTTGTGTTAAATTACAAAAACTGAATGCATACTTACACAGGTGCTCCTAATGATTGTCTGCTTTGTGGGGATATTTACTGTTTCTTTCAGGTGTAGCAGATGTTGATTTCTATCTTTTGTATCCTTTTCCTTTTTCGTCTCTTTACTCCTCCTTTCTATACCCTGTCAGGTTCACCATTAATTCTTAAATTTAGCAACGAAAACAATTTAAAAGAAAAGACTGATATCAGGAGGAATCTTTTATCCATAAAGCTTGTCTTGGCAAAGCTCATCTGTTCGACACAACTCGGTTGGCCAGAGCATCATCATGATGCTGTACAGGATAGGGTTAAAAAAAACTGAAAACATATCCCCTTTTAATAACAGTAAAAATGTCTCATAAATAGCATGAAGAAACTTTCGTAACATATTGATTCATTTGCTATGTAACTAAAGCTGCAAGTTTCCCCTTAAACAAAGCAATCCTGAAAAACAGATTAATCTGAGGAAATACAAAGCTTCAGGTTTGGTGAAGACTGCAGACTAAAACTGTTGGAGCTGCAAGAAGTCGTGATTCATCCACATTTTCATTTCCCCCAGATAGTTAGTGAATGTGGAGAAAGACGATAATGGTGATGATGACAAAGAGTGGGAATTAGCTTTCATATAGAGTTGTGGGTCATCAGCATAGCAGTGGAATAAAATTACAAAGCGACTGATGAATTGACCAAAGGGGACACAACACAGTGAGAAAAGACTTGGGTCGAGCATCAGTCTCTGAGAAACTCCACAAGTGACAACTTTGTTTCCCCCAACTGGTCTGATTCAGGACAGGATGGGTTGGCGCGCATTATTTTGCATTTTATCAGCAAAAACTGGCAAGGGTACCAAAACATCTGACCCAAACCTTCCCAATCACAGCTAACTGATTTAAAGAGTCTAAAGATTCACTTTCTGTGGGACTTAGCACCTCAACAAAGTGCTAACAGGTCCATGTTTGAATATATACAGTAGTGGATTCTTTTGTTTTAAAGCCACATGCCAAGAAGAAAGATAACAACCTTTTGGATGTCCACCATTCTCCTCCTTCTTGTTCCTGCTATGACATCATGCTGTTATGCAGCTGATACAGAGCTTTCACTCATCATTGATGATAAAAACTATTTGAATGTGCCCTGCAGAGACATCCAGAGGCTTGGGGTGACGCTGATGGGCCATCAGAAGAAGATCATGACCAGCGTCCAGCTGATGAGGGCGCAAGCCCTCAACAAGAGCGTCCCATCGGTGCATGTATAACCTCAAAGCCGAAGTTTCATCTGCTGAGATGTAGAAACCAAGGCTTCTCTAAAGTTGAGAAGGACTCCATGGGAATCAAGACCATCAGATAAACAGGAGACGAAATGCTTGAACTTTACAAGACTTCCTCTTGGGAAACAAAGGGACAAAATGTGAAAGGTTTTATCTGCAGATCAAGTCAACATGACTGGTCTGAGACTGACTTTTCTGCTTTTTCTTCCTAACCAATTATGTTTTCTGTCTTGTTTATGAATGGAAAGACTGCCTTAATTACAACAAATTATTTTCATTTTATTGTCTACAAAGAGAAGATAATTTATCATGAATTTATCAGAATAATATGATTTAGTTGGATAGGGAAGGGCAGCAACAGCTTGTAGGAAAGCAAGGCCCAAAATTAAGCTTGAACCAGGAAAACCTGAGTTGCCAGATTGTCTCCACCATGGAGAAGACCTACTTCACCCCGGGCTATTAATGCCAACAAAATGCACATTTCTCCACCATCCACCCTTGATGAATGACCTGTTGGAGCTGCTGACCCCTCAACCCAGTCTGAAGCTACATAGCGCACAACTACTGTACATGGCAGATGTGTGTGATTCAGTTACCGTGCACTTTATTCTACAATCTCCCTGTGTTGTAGAGGTTTTGCAGTTGTGTCACAGATCTCTTCCCAGCCGTGACTGGAGCCACAACATCAGTCATTAAAAAATCTGTATGGTTTAGAAATACAAATTGAGTACAATATAAAATCCAGTAAGTAAAAGAGAAATCTAACACTCATTAGTGTTGTAATTAGCTCATTTGTGGGATTCCTATCAAAACTTTTTGTCTCTATGTCAGTAAACATTTTCAGATTCCAAACTATAGTTTTAATATGCATAAAATGATACAAATATTGGCTGTTTTTTAGATTGTGATGAATACTGATTTAGGGTTTCTGTTTTGTTTTATTTATTTCTAATTCTGTGGGATTTGTAATCAGGTTTAAATGTAAAGAAAGCATATCTAGATGCACATTTTGAAGTTTTAGAAATGTTACCCCAGTAGGACCTCAGTGAGGATTGCTGTGATTTTTTTAAATTAGCCTAAGTATGTCAAATACATCAAAACATATTCGGCTACATGCTATCCCTTTATTCATGTCTGATATGGAAACATATTTTATTTAGCTTCGAAAATTTCAAAAGCCCCCCTCCCACACCACACACACAAATATTGGAAATGTACAGTTTTATAACCAAATTAACCACTGGTCATTTTTTTCTTAGCTGATGTTGTAGCTAGCTTACATTAACTATTGTTTATCATTGGCGCACAGAGGTAAGTGCTATGTCACCAGCTAAGGAGATTACCTGCCATTTAGCTAGCCACTGCTAATATAGCTGAACAGAAAAACACAGTAATATTAATATGAGAAAAAACAATTATAACCTGTGGGATGGTGTTTGAAAAGTACAGACCAAACATCGCTTCCAATGTCCCACTGAATATGATCTTAGGCTGTTTTCGAAACCACTGCTAAATCCTACATATTCTATGTCGTAGAGGTGGGAGAGAAACATGTTTTTTTTTTAAAGATGAATCATTAAAGGAGAACTTCTGTATTTTTCAACCTGTACCTATGATCACGTGTTCACATAAATATTTCCCGATGGAATTCGAGTTGAGCCACAACTGTCTGGGTGAGTAAATAATCATGTAGCATGCTACAACATAGGTACAGATTGAAAAATACCGAAGTTCTCCTTTAAGCAGACCTGGAGTCTGAACTGATGAACAAATTTAAAACGAAAACTGTAATTAACAAGGTGCTGTGAAATGCAAAAGGCAAAACTAGAAACTGCAGAAGTCTGCCGTGCACGTAACCGACAAGATTGCTGAGCGTGAAATCGACCTGAGATCCTCTGCAATAATAGCTAGAGTGTGGATGTCTTCATTTGCGTGGAAAGTCCGGTTAGTTTGGGGAGATGTGAATTAACAAATTGATGTAGATCAAAGAAGTGAAGTCTTGTCCGCCTCTAAACATTGGTCCTGGTTCACCTCAGGGGAACCAAATACAGGAAGTGCACTACAACGCAGGGCATTGTTGACAAACACAACCAAATCATACACGCATGTCAGATAGCCAGGACAAATGTCTGGCATTCAAAGGTGGAAGAACAGAATAGCTAGCTAGCTATAGAAAGTAGGCTAAGGCTACAGCTAAGGTACCCTTTTAACTAGCTAAAACTCAAGGTTTTGATTGATTGATTGATTTCTGAACAGTAAAACAGTCCAAAGGATATCATGCAAAAGTAAAAACTTATTTCCAGCATGGTCCTTGTGCTACGCTCTGCCTCCATTCTGCCACATATCTGACACCTGTCAATCAAAATCACATGCCCCTAATTATGAACAAGAACAGCCTCTTAGCAAATGAGTAATAAATAAATTCCCTCCCCCCACATGTGTCACAAAGCTAAACCTGACTTATTAAACCTAAAATGTTTTTTTTACCAGGATGTAAACATGTTTATTTCTCACTTTTGGAATCAGCCTCTAGTGGATGAGGGAGGAACTGCAATTTCCTCATAGGCTTTAGGCAGAACTATGCAACAATTTTACCTCAATAAATATTTTTCTGAATCCTTGTGGAGCTAAACAAATTGTTTATGGAGTGATTAGATGTTCCCTCACCTCCTCCCGGTGTCTCTGGGCTGAAAGTAGCACTTGCAACTCTTGCGTAAACAGACCCGAGCAGATCTTGCGATAACAAAACCTGCTTTACGGCACTCAGACCCCCTTACAACCAGGGATGCACGATATTGGAATTTTGGCCGATTTCCGATATGCTCATTTGGCCAACAACCGATATCGATACCGATATCCAAGCTGAAAAATAAATAATGTAATATTCATCTCTTGTGCTAAATTAGAAAATTACTTCAACTAGTATTATGAATAACAAATAGGGTTGTCAATGTTTACATTTTTTCCTACAGGTGTACATGGTTACATGTCAGTGATGTCAAATATTTAAAGCCATTCCAGTTGTTACCAGAAAAAATCGTTTATTTAGCAGACAGAAGGCAACTTCTTTCACCACTTTGAGGCTAAGCCCGACCTTTTTGTAATGTTTAATCAAACAGTTTTCTTTGTTTGTTTTTTTTCTAAATGATCTTTTTTAACTTAGAGTCCAAACTGCATGGACTCTAAGAGCTGCATCCATTAGGCTGCATCTCAGAGTAAATATGGAATTGGCTAGAAGGCAACTCAGACAGAAACCAAAGTAAGCTTAAATGAGAGGAGAAAAACGTCTCCTTTAGAAAAACGTGGGGGGACTCATAATCCTTCACTATTGTTGGCGGAAAAATATACTTTTTTCCTCCTTTCTCTGGGCTCAGAGGGACAAACGGCGACAGGAACCACACTGGACCCGATAAACTGAAGCGGCAGCGTTGGACGTAGCCCTACGTATCCAGAATATGTGATCAAGTTGGAAAAAAACGACAAAACACTAACAAACAATTTAACGTACAACATCACGCAGCGACGCGGGTTAAAATAAGTTATTAACAGGTTTAGTTTTCAACTGGCCGCGGGCGCATGGAGAATGATGAGCGCTGCGCTTTTCTTTAGTCCTCAGCCACAGTTGTCTTACCTTAAAGGAGCTAAAAGCGAAATTCATTGTTTTCACACTGAAGGGGTTAAAAAATCTTTTTGTGAAGAACCGTGTGTGTATTTTCATCTGGAGTATAGCGCGACGTCACACAGCGCCTCTGTGTGTTGATCTCCAGCTCTGTGTTTACTAGCCGGCCCGGCCGCGCGTGCATGTACGTCCATGTACGACCAACTCGCACACACACCCCCGTCGTTATAAACAGCCGTCACAGGGCGGAGTTACGGCACAGCGCCAGCACTCAAGATGGCAGAGACTCACACCGGTAGAAGTGGGAAGCGTCCGACAGTAGACGACAAGGAGCCAATATTATCTCCAAAAAACAATGTTTTTCAAAGAAAGGGACAAAACGCGGATTAATTTTGGTCTGGCATTCTCAAGGTGAAGAGAGCGGCAAGACCGAAAAGGACCCCAGTTTGCTCTTCTTCTGGTACGTGACTCACGGAGCAGACTCCACCTCGTCCACTTCTCTCTTTTCCTCTTCCACAGACGGTAGCCTCTCGCTGCTACCTGCCGCTGCAGACAGGCTGCTGCTGCTCTAAGAAGTTGCATCAAACTAAAAATGGCTTGCTTTGAAATTGTTATGTTTTGGATCATAACGATGAATAATAAGAAAAGGCTGCGGTTCTTACCTGAGCTCATGTTGTTTTTCACAAGCAGAACCCATCATGAATTAGTCATATTTGCATTAGTTTTAGAAAATGTATAATTATACTGTTTTATTTAGGCCTACATAATTTTAAGCATGCTCTCTGTTTAAAATTAATATATTAAGTAAAACTGTATGAGGCGAAGGGGAGTTTTTCATTTTTTAAAATAAGAGGGACGTGGTTTTTCGGTTGGGGAGAGTATAGAGAGAGTCGCGGATTGTCACAGGCTTTGTTTTGGCTTCAGAGAGCTCTGCAGTGTGCCACCTCGTGGCGAAAAAAATCACTTTTAGCTCCTTTAATGTGTTCTTGCTGGTCCGAAAATACACGAACAAAAACAAAAAAATAAGCTTTTTAAATGTTTCATTTTTACTACTGGCCAAGAATGACAGTTTACCGCCACCGCACCGCCGTTACCGCACCACGAGCCAATTTAAAGTGGTGCGACACCGGCTGCGTTTTTTTTTAAGTATAAACAACATTATGCCCCATGCATCTGTTTTTAGAGGATAATTGCACTGGTAGGAAGTGTTAAGTTAGTTCGTGGTATTATCTGACACTCTCTAACAGCATCATCATACTACGACATGTAAGCTAGGCTACTGGTTAAGAAATGAATGAGGAAGAGGGAAAAAAAGGCGTGTACACAGTTGGTTATGTTATCCGTGTACATGTGTAGTTGTTGACAACCCTAATAAGTAAAATTTAATGACAAATATTTAAGCGAAACTATTTGGAGATATGCACTCTATCCTGGAATAACAACAGGGCATATTTGGTGATTTACACAAATGACAGTGTATAACCTGTTCATGGTGTGGTGGCCTTTTCACTGCCCGCAGGTAAAAAAAAAAAAGACAGAGAGCGAAAGAAGGGGGAAACTCTCGTGGGCACATCACCAAATATCGGTCTGATGATCGGTTGAATATCGGTAAGGTGGCCAATAATCGATACTCGGTTTTAAGGCCGATATAGGCCGATACCGATACTGGGCCGATCATATCGTGCATCCCTACTTACAACTGAGCCACTTACAGTGCTAGTTAAGAGCATGTCAGAGCCAGACTAAGCATCGGTTCTTTGGCTTTCCACCATCTAAACATCAGCTCCTCAAAACTGGCTCTACACAGCCAGACACCGACTCTGCCAGACCAGAGTGAGGAACCGGTTCACATAGTTTGCGTCAGGAGTTGGAGCTGGGTTTACCTGACCAACAGAGATGTGTTTATAACCAGCGGCGCAATGGATTCAAAACAAACTGGGCAGAGGAAGAAACCTGTTGTTTCGGACTTGAAGAGTCCTGCATAAATAAGGTAACATTCATTATCCCTGTTTTCAGCTGTACTGTCTGTTCCCCAGTCACATAAGCAGCAGGGAAACTCTCCCTCACTGTGCTGGGTGCCAGGGTGAAGCGACACACCGAGCTTCATGGGCCGCCCTGGTGCCGGACAGCCTCAGTAAAACACCAGTCACGTCTACTAAATTAAATAAAATTAATATTCTTACCTGGAATCCGATCAGTGCGATTACGGAAGCTATTTATATTTAATATCTGCATTCCAGAATGTTTTTAAATTGCTTGCCATACAACCAGTTTAACCAATTGCATGTAACCATTCTTGACCAAATAATTTTTAGAAATCAAAAATATGCCTAACAATAATGATAATAATGGACAGGCCATATTCCCATTTTGTCCCTCATCTTGTCAGTCATCTTCCACCTCTACCAAGCATTACTTTACACCTTTACTCATTTTTCACTGCTTGTGTGTTATGACCAAGCGACAACCTCATGCTTTAACATGAAGACTATGCAAAAGTTTAAAAAATTGCAGTTGCCTTCTCCTCCACTAGGTGGTGCTGCAAAACAAAGCAATTCCCCATAGACTCCCATGACTAAAAAAAGAATTAAACATGGTTACAGCCTGGTTCAACAAAGTATTTTAGGTTTAACAGGTCAGGTTTACTTTAATGGCAACTGTGAGCAGAGTGATAAAATTGTAACTAATTCGTTTAGATGTTATTAAATTCCTCATAATTAGGGGTGTGTCAGTTTGATTGACAGATGGCAGATATCTGGGAAAACGAGGCCCAGAATAGCACAACCACATTTTTTAGCCAGCTATCAGTGCACTTATATTTAGCCCGCCTAATTTCATTAGCTGGTTAGCTCCGGATTATCTTTGTTAGCTCAGAGTTTGATGGGTGTCAATCATCCCTCGCCACGCTCACAACCTCCCTCTCAGCACGTCCACTGAGCCATTTTTGGGTTTTCCGATATGGCCAAGTACCAAGATGGCGATGGTGGGAACCTCCCACTGAGCTTCTTTCCAGCTCATCAGAAACCTGCGGGTCACCTGGTTTTATGTTTGCTCACTTATTTTACAGTCTAAACTGTGCTGCACTTGGAAAGTATTACATGCATCAGTAATTGCATTGAGGCCATCTGAAATGTAATGGAAAAGAGTCATAAGGTGTCTGAAGATCCCATATACCTGTAAAAGGATCCTGTATTTTTCCACATTGGTTCCCTAGCCGGTTACTTTTCCCCTATTGGATCTTTTGCAATAGTTAGCTTCCTGCAGACTAAAATCTGGGAATATCTGTACGTATACTGCACGTTTTTGAAAGCAGCCTATATGTAACCTTTAAACCCAACATTATGTGACCTTAGAATAAAACACATTTCTGTTTGAATTTTTTAGATAAACTCTTATTATTAATCAATCTAAATCTTTTTATCTTGTGACCAAAAAGACTACAGCTTCTCAGATATACCTGCAGTTTCAGTGACATCTGAATGGTGTTCACCTTGTGCTGGAAGCGGTGTGTTACACATGAAAACTCTCCACTTGACACGTTTTAACAAAAAGTTACAGAAAGATGTTAAATTCATTGCAGTCACTTCTGGGACCAGAACTCCTCCTGCTCGGTACAATAAATCTCCCCCAGACTTCATATCCAAACAGATTTTTGTGTGAATGTTGGGAATATGATAAATATAAGCTACACAGACTGTAAAATAAAGTGTTACTTGGAAAACACTGTTTGCCTCAGTCTTAATAAAAGCTGAATAAATACGAATGTTTTTAAGTTATAACACTCAACAGTTTCTTATTCAGCCAAATGGATCCCCTCTTCCCCTCCGTACCATCAGGAGAATGTCTTTCTTTTGCATCTCGGTGGGTTTTCCTCTAGTTGGTTGATGTCCTTTTATTAGGGAAAAAAATCTTATATTTCTTGTATTATAGTGACATTTCACTACTGGTGTCTGACTTTTTTTTGGATGCTATTCAAGACACTGGACTTGAACTGACAACCCATGTTTTATAAAGTTAGGATATGTTTTTGCTAGATGAATTGATTTATATGTATACAGGAAGTTCAGTCACTGGAAGGATGGAGAACATCAAACCAGATTTATTCATTTTTCATTATTTATTCATGCTCATTTGTTTTCCAGATAATTCCGTTCTGAGAGGATTTATTACCATTGATGAATCATCCTTGTTGTTAATGATTAAATCATTAATGTGCAAACTGTCCATAAATACACAATAAAGGAACGTTTGTGTGTGACTGCATTGGACATCTCTGAGTATTTATTAATGAGAAGTCTTGCACAAAGATTAAAGTTTTCCATTCTCAGGTACGAAGTGGAAAGTTACAGTACTGGTCCACATCTTGTTCCTCACAGGTAAGTGCCTCCTTGATGTGGACAGTATATTTTACTTATCGTCATAGGGATCTGCAGCGAAATAGAAAATTGAGCAGCAGTCAAACTCTGCACGGTGTGGATTTTCAAGCTTCCGTTATTTGTGAAAGATGCATCCTGAGGTGAAAGGTTGTGAGCTTAATTGTTCTCATACTTGCTTACTGGCTGTTCCCAAAAGACTTCACTAGGGGGCGCATTAGGCTCCGTTCACACTGCAGCTCAGTTCTGTTTGTTTTGCTCGTGTGTGACTCATCGGCAGTCTGAACAGCTCAAATTAGATGGGTTGCCACCTGGATGACCTGGAGACCGCGGCTGAGAGCGGGATCAAGGACAAAATCAGGGCAATCCTGGACATCCTCCCTGTGACGAGTTGTGGGCCATGAGCAGCCATCCAGCCGACACTTCATCCTCCCCAGGAGCAGAACTGTCACAGTCTGTCACTGCCCTGACCCCGCAGAACATAAACCAGTCACACCTGGCCTGTACGAGAAATTTCACACTGTTTGCAATTTACAGTTTTCCTCTATAGGTTTGGCTCATTTCTGTAAACCGAGATGATGGCTCATATTGATCTAAACTGATTGTTGATTCTCAGTCAAAAGGTTGTTCCCTCCAAATCAGGAGGGACACACATATATAT
>JAVQJG010098274.1:0-16428 GCA_036024015.1 Craterocephalus amniculus
GTTTTTATGAATCTATGGACTGTGTAGAACATTTGAGTCCAGGTTTGAAGAGTCTAAGTGCTGTAGTTTTCCAACAGGACCAGGTCTAATGTGGTCCAGAAGCCAAAAATGTGAATTAATGGGGATAATTTGCGTTTTCACAAATAGAATAAAATTTTCGCAAATCAGAAACTTGGTTTTTATGAATCTATGTACTGTGTAGAACATTTGAGTCCAGTTTTGAAGAGTCTAAGTGCTGTAGTTTTCCAACAGGACCAGGTCTAATGTGGTCCGGAAGCCAAAAATGTGAATTAATGAGGCTAATTTGCATTTTCACAAATAGAATAAAAGTTTCACAAATCTTAGACCAGGTTTCTATTAATCTATAGACTGTGTAGAACATTTGAGTCCAGGTTTGGATAGGTTAGGTATTGTATTTTCTTAATAGGACCATGTTTAAAACGGGTTAAATGTCAATAATTCAGTGGAATTGCCCTTTACGCATTTGGCGAAGCGGAAGCTGGGAATCGGAAGCTAACTTCAGCCTCGTTCCCTGAAAGACAAAACTCCCTCCCCCAGCAAACAAGCAAAAAAACATCTCCGTATTTGTTAAGGGAGTTGCATCACCCGTCATGTGAGGAGCTAAACTGTGAGTAAAGGCAGATACGAGTTGCTGTCTTTGGCTTCATTTAAAAAAAAAAAACCCACCAAACTCACAGGAACAAAACAAAAATTTAGATTGAGTGGAAATCTCAACTCTTCCTCTTCAACCAGCATCCACTGTTTAATCCAGCAGCTCCTAACCACATCACTCTGTGTGGTCCTCTAATTGCATATCAGATGGAGCCAGTCTCCATGATGAAAGGTTGACTTTGCGCTTTGTGCTTTGGTGTCAGTTCTAATATGTAAAGCAGATGTGTTTAATAGCAAAGCCCATCAGCGGTCGTGTTGTGCTGCCTAGTTGAATGGCTTTAAAAATTGGATCCCACTGAGGCCACCCGCACTTAGGATGTATTCCTGTTAGAACAGCTCGCCTGAGACGCAGCATTAAGGCCCATTTATGCTCCCTGACGGACGTAATTTGGGGCGTCCGTTCCAAACGTCTCCATGCGTCGCTGCCTTCATACTTCCATGCGTCATTTCTGTTGCTACGGCTAAACTTCGCTAAGCGGCAGTGCTGAGATCATTATAAACTCCGCGATACAACGTTGGATTCAAACATCAGTTGGCGGCACAAACGCGCTGCTATAAAGTTGTTTCTAACCACCAACACACCCTGAACACTTGTAGAACTTTATTTCAAAAGTTTGTGCAACTTCTAATGTTTTTTTCGCCGTCTAACTTCTTCTTCTATGGTTTTCTTCTTCCTGTTTATCTTCTTCTTCTTCCCTGGTTTGTTTCTGCTCCACTATGGTCAACACTGACCCCACGGTTTCCGGTGGTATTACTCCGTCGTCTCCGTCGAGTGACGGATGCACAAGGAGCCTGAAAACGCACCAAAAAACGCACAAAATTTACGCAGAAGACGGACGAAACTTTCCTTGCGTGTGCGTATCCGTCATCTGCGTCGAGCATAAATGGGGCTTTACAGAGCCATCCGCCCGAAAGTGGTAACAACAGTGAAATCAGGGCAATCTTGAGAAGAACCGTCCTCTTTCCAAAAAGAGTCAAATTTTGGCAGAACCTTTCCAGAAGCGTTGCTTTTACCCAGACCTGCCGAGTGGTAAATGGTGCTAAAAGCCCTCATGCTGAGGCTTTGGTTGTGTTTGTCAGGGAGCAGTAATCAGCAGCAGCAGAGGTTTGGCTGAGATTCCAGCAGCCTTGGCTTCCATCTAAAGCCGCCTCTATCTGATCAGATGCCGGCCTCGTTTCCACAACTAGCTGGGATTATACTCCTCATATCAGATGGAAGCCAACAGATTAAGAACACGTTCATCCAATGATTACATGCAGCTTACTGATGGACATCACTGAACATCAGAGCATTGTTTTTTGTTTTCTTTCTGATTTGAAGGTCTGGAGGTGATAAGGTTGCTTCAAAACTAAAGGTGATTGTTTTTTTGCCAATCCCTTTGAGGCACTGCTATGGGGTGTGCATTATATTTCTGTGTGTGGAGTAAAATTGTCGAGGTCAACCAGCGAGGAGGGAGACTGATTTAAACCTGGAGCTGCGGCTCGCTGAGTTTCAATCACTTGAGTGTTATTTATGCTTTTTTTTAATTCTAGTCATTCTAACGTCATTTTTTCCCTCTTTTTAGTTAAATTTGGGTGCAATTTCCAACTTCCTAGAGATACCTGTCCATGGTTTTTATTTTCCAAAACTTAACAATTCATATCCTTTACAATCTATTGTTCAAATTCTGATGGGCAGAAATTGACCTGGAAGGGGTCGATTCCAGACAACAGCCAATTTCATAACAAAGAAGATGGAGCTCCACAAAATGTGTGCATAGTAAGGAAACACGTGTAAAACATGCTGCATTGGACAATGTTCATCATATGATACTTGGTTTTACTCGGTCACAGAGAAGGTCTTTATCGACTTTGCGTTCTGTTTTCCAAGGCAGCGCAAAGCTGAAGCACCGACAGCGCTAAGAGCAGCCCACACCTCAGACTTTTCAAGCATGAACATGTTGCAGAACAGCTTAAACCATTTTTAGTTTTCATTTCTATCTACAGCTGCCAGGCTGTGATTGGACAATCCCCATTTGGGGGCGGAGTTTAAAGTCGGTTTGAAGTCAAAATGTAAACAATCCTGTGGAACATAACACACACACGTTGTTAAATTCGTTCCCGGGAGAATTCTGGTTTTGTGATTAAGAGCTTTTTCAACTGGTCCCAAAATGAATGAAGCCTTATATTTTGAGCTCTTGTTTTTCTGTGCTTCCCATCCAATTTGAAATTGTTAGCTTGGAATAAAAGCGTTTTAGTCAAATCAATAAGCTGATTTTGGCTTTTCAGAAATCTGCTTATGTGTTGCAGCAACAGAGGTTAGGAGCTGAGAAACATCTTAACTATTCACTGCTGCTTGAGCAAGTGTAGTAAAGTTGTTGGCTTCAGTTTGCTCGAGCTTTTCGTGTTACATAATGCCGCCCCGCCACCCCCACCCCCTTTTACATTTTGCACAAAAGATTTCACACAGACCCGCGCGCAAACACACACACACGCCATCAGTGTGGCATGGCAGCCGTCCAGAGTGGGGCTCCGGTGTCGCCCACGTTCAAAGGGATCTTTGCTTGCCGTCCTTTTGATGGCTGCTCCACAGCAGCAGTGAAGCAGAAACACAGAGCGTCCAGCTTTGATATGAATTTGTCCCTGATTCTCCACACTGCCCTGTGACTTCACTCTGACACAGCAATGCGAACGCACGACGTTCACAGGAGGCTTTATGTGCAGCAGGAAAGGTTAGACAACTGTTTCACTCGGCTGCTGGAACTAATGACTTTTGGCCAAAGGAGCATCCGTACTTCTTCCTGTTTGCTGCAGCTTCCCTTTTGATTCATATCAATTAAAGTCAAAGCATCACTCCTTTTGAGTCAAGTATAGATGACAAAAAACAAACATGCAAATAATCCAATACACTCTTGCTGTCATTGCCTGTTGATAAGTAACTTTATGAGCAAAACTCAGTAAATTCCTATTAAAAAGTCAGATTAACTATCTCTATATACATCTTAAATACAAAGTTTATGTTTATTAAACTTGCTGATATTCAGAAGTAATAGCAACCAGCTGGATGTCACCTAAAACTACCAGCTGCTCTGTTTGGGCATAAAGATCAAATATACGTTATTCTCCTGTATCGTACAGCTCTTTTGTATCGTTGCCATTTACTACCGTACAAAGAAAACATCCTGAACTTCTCCTTAAGGCAGCAGCTACATTTTTTACTGACAAGAATCACTTCGTCACCATGTAATATCTTAATAGCAACTGGAATGAATGAGTTCTGAAACCAGTTTAACTTGCAGGTTGCCATCTTCAATTTCATACTTGATGGAAACACATCCAACTCTAAATTCCTAATTTTTCAAGAATGCTCTATGAATAAAGCGTACTACTGCAGTCTATAAATGCACTGCGGGCTTTTACCTCGTACCTGTATCCAATAATTTACTACACCGGTTGCATCATTTTACTCTTTATACTACAGAACCCGACCTGACTGTTACAGGAGATTCTGTGCTGTGGTCCGAAGCAAAGTTTATCACCATGAAAAATGGCAAATAACTAAACTAATAATACAGACACCCATATATTTACTCTAAGATGAAACTTGTTTTATATTGTTGGTACTTTGTAACCCCTGAATTGTGATCAGCTGACCTGAGATCAGGTGTCTCCACATCTGAACTGTTCATTCGACATGAACCTGTGATGTGAGACTTTTGCTTTTTGTAGTTGTCATTGTGGCAAATAATCTACCCGAATCTCAAAATCTATTTAGAATCTAAGATAGTTAGTACCGTACCATATATAGTTTATTACAGGGTTTTGTTCTGTTGGCATGAAATGGATTTTGTTTTACTGAAGATGCAACATGAGCATGCCTAATCTACAGTAGAAGTTACTGGTAGCTACTTATGGGTGTATGTGTGAAGTAAGTGGTTTTGGGTTCTGACGATGTCTATAATCTGACAACCCTTTTTTCCTTTGTTACATGAAGTCATTTGCTGATACACATTCAGTCCTTTAAGCCCTTTTAAATCAGTTTCTATCTTTGGTTTAGAGCAGAGACGTGTTGGTTAATTAGGCTTTCCATTCAAAAAAGAACCCATGCAATATATTCTTGCTTCTGGATGTAAGTGGAAGCATGAATGAATTGATCGGTAAAAGTGAATCCCACATTGTGACCTTGTTCTCCTGGTTGCTCCGTCCTCTTTAAACATCCAAACATTTCCCATCAAAGAACTTGTATCTTCTCTTAAAAACCTCGACAGTGTACCAGGATGTCATCTTCTGAACCAAACGTCACTCTTCAGCTCTTTGAGTTGTGAGGCTGAGGAATTTGGCGTGTGTGTGAGAGAGTTGCATGTCTGTGTGTTAGTGCTCAGAGCTGTGTGTGTTTGTGACATTCCAGAAATGTTGGAGTTATGTGAATTACGTCGTATACAGGCAGAATGTGAAGAATCTGCTGCCATTGAAAAGGCCGGCGTTATTTACTGACACACTACTGCAAAGGAGGCTCCACCGTATGTTTGTGTGTGTGTGTGTGTGTCACTTCCTGGTCAGCAAACCTCTTAGAAGTGAGTTTGTGAGTAATTGTTTTCAAAGCTGTTAAACATCTGGTGCACATCCAGCTGTGTTTTCTCTAAGTGAATGTGGTTATTCATCACTTCCTCAGATCCTGTTTGTGTCATTTCCTCCATTTCAAACAGAACGTAACATTGATGACTCTTGTCAGATAAGAATGAACTTATGCTTCACACTGATCTATAGAACCAGTTAAGTTTGGAGCCAGCTCCCGTTTCATCATCAGTGACTGCGTTGGTGTGTCCAAACATGTGATCACAGCTCCTGCTGCTCCGTAATACTGACGTTTTATATTTTTATGCACTGGCTTTGCACTGACATTTTGCACACTGACGGGCTTTGCTTCACCAGTTTTATTGTTTACTGTTTATTGACAGTAAAGCTTGTCTTATCTGTAGTACTCGTGGACACTGTACGTACGCTTCCATGCACACAAAACTCTGCAAACAAGGGAAAAATGCACAACACAACACAATGACTTCATCAGCATGCATGTGGGGCAAAGCAACGTGCATAAATGGAGATGGTGGAAAGGGTCAGGTCACTGCAAAGAGACGGCAGAGGAAGGAAGGCCCCAGTTAGTGCGCCCCGTGCCCATGAAGCGCAGACCCCAGGAAGTCTTTATTTTGTGAAGCACTTTGTGTTGCTCTGACAAGCTTGAAAAAGTGCTAAATTACACTGAGTTGTCTCCAACATGGACTGACTGACTGCTGGTTTGACAGATTCATCTTGAGGACGCCATGACGACATTTTGTGTCAGCATCAATCTGTGATGTGATCACATGACTAGTTTGCTTTTTCTTGATTTTTTTCCCTCCCCATAGTTGACTGTCTCTGACTGAGAACCGGCGAGGTTCTGTTTCTGTATCATTGACTTACAGCTCTTTTGAATCACAGTTTTCACAAATTTGAATGTAATTTTTTTTTTTACAAATGCTTTTTGTTGCATTGTTAGACTTCCCAGATTATCAAGTGTGTCCTGTAAGTAAATGTAAAAGAGGGGAAAGTAGATAGATAAAACCATCTTAAAATTTCATCAATCACTGCGATAAGAATGAGGCATTTTCAGCATTTTCAGCTGATCCATCTACAGTACAGAGCCAGCTGCAGATAGTTTCTTTGGTTTGGAGTGAGGAAGAAATCTGAAGAAAACAAAGTAAAATATAATATAGTGATTATATTTTTGCTATACCGCATAGCCGTAGTCATAGGGCTGTGAACCTTAAATGTCCTGTTTATTTTGATTCCAGTTCTTGGGGTCACATCTTGAGTCCTTCTGCCCATTATAGAAACCTATTAAAATCTTTTTTTAAGGTGAACCGTGTGCAAAGAAAACCTCAGTAGGCTCAGAAGCAAAATCATGTTTAGAGCTTTTAGGAGGGTTGTACTGTATAAGCAGATTTTCATGCAAATACTTTGAAGACTTTTGCCTTTCTAAAATGACAAAGTTTATCTATAGTTTATCTGTAATGGCAAAAGAAGATGACCTAATGGTATGGTTTACGTTTGTTTAACTGTCTGTGTCAATAAAACAGACTCCCTGACACACCAAAGTGACGTCAGCTATGGCAGCATTTCCTTACAATTTGTTAGGCTGTGTCTGGTAAAAAAAAAAAAAGAAAAGTGGCTTTTGACTGCACTGGAAAGATGACACACACCTGCCACCCTACACAAATACACAAATATGGTAAAATGTTTAGTGCAGGAGGGGGTAGTCCGTATATAACAGTAAGGGAAACCGGTCATTTTAGTTTTTACTGAGGTTTGCCTACTTCCAGATAGTTTATGAATCTGTTGATTTCTGTGGAATTTGGTGGGGCATTTAAAGTTAACACTGCCTCTGTATGTCTGAGATCAAATCCTTTCCTCCCAGTTCCGTTCTTTTACCATTTTTTGGGGTGCCAGTTCGATTCAAATTGTGATTCTTGTGATTTTTTTCATATTGCCAATACTCCAATTCTTTTTTGTTTGCTTTTTTAAGAGAAAAATGTAATCAGGAACCATAGATCCGTTTTTAGGATTTATTCAGCAGGAATATATTTGAACCAGCTGAAAATGAAGCATTTAAATTTGGAGAAAACAGTAGAAAGACCACCTTTTGCTGCTAAAATACCTGACAAAATGAGTAAAAAACAGAAAGAAGAAAAAAGAAATTTAAACTTTTTTTTCTTTTTTGTAAGTTTTTTTTTTAAAGAAAAAGTCTATTTAAAAGTTGTTAAACAACATACATAAATAAATGTGATATTTATGTGAATTGTTCTTTTTTTATCTCCTGTCCCCACTATATAGACTTTTTGGGAAATGTTAATCATATCTGCCATATTTCAGTGTTTAATAGCTTCTTCTGTTTTCTCTTTCCTCATCAGATTTGGGACATGAGTGATGATGAGAGTATCTGAAGGCCTTTTGGCAGCAAAACCGAGCCACAGAAGGACTTCACGCATCTACACTTGTTTCCTCCTGTATGACTCTCACATCTACAAACAAACAAAACAAAACAAAATGTCTGAAGCAGGAGCAACTTCTTAAATGTTAATATTGTGTTTATGCAGCTGTTGTATAACAGGGAGAATGTCCCTGATCCTTTCACCTGTTGATGTTTATTCCGTCACACTCGTCTTCCCCTGAGCAAAAATTCAACAAAACCACCAATGTTTGAATGAGAAGCGCTTGTGTGTAAAAACGCCTCCGTTTTAATATCTCCATCAACATATGTAATAGGTTTACTGAAGAGTCAATTGGCAAGAAACTTCCAACATCTGCTCGCTTATTCAGTCTGGGAAAGAGCTTCAGATGAATGATGAAAATGTAGAAAAAAAAAAAAAGAAAGCACAGTTGACCACTCAGCAGATCCATCCATCTCCCTGGCCGTTACCTGGAGACTGTGATATATGGAGTGCAGCTGATAGGACAGCCGGCTATGGAATGAGTCCTGTGAGGAAATTTGCACACAGATGTTACCGTGTACAGTTTAATGATGTAGTTACTACCTGGTATGGGATTTATGCAGAGCCAGTGGAGTAGCTGCCGATGATGGGGGGTTTGTTGGTAACGCATGTTAGCTGTTGGTGAATCTTTTTTGTCCCTTTTTGTGTCTTAATAATTTCCACAAATCACATGCAAATTTCAGCAACAGCTGGGTGTTTATGCAAAAGTACCAAGTGCAAAAATGGTGGGATTCACTTCAAACTGAGTGGTTAAAAAAAAGAAAGCATAGTAAGGGAAAAACACGTATAACATTTCCCATTTTTACGTTTGGGTTGTTTTTCATAACTGATCACTCATAGTTGTACTGTTGATTCCCCCCCCCTGTATTTATCCAACAACTGGAATAAAAAAAATGTGTCTTTGCCCTTTATTAACATGAAAGAGCTTTATACAATTGTGTTTTATGTACAATTTACATCTCACACCTTTTCACGCTCGCTTTTGTTAGCAGCATCTCCATAAAAACATTGACACAAATGCAGAAAACCGGTCAAAAGGAAGAGGCCGACACAAGCAGACAGTGGTTTAAAAGCACTTTATTGTTCATCAAGGCTACTTTTACGTACAAAAAAGGTGGCCTGCCAAAACCTTTTTAGTAGGAGACACAGAGCCACAAATCGTTGTTTCTTGATAGAAACTTTCTTACAGTTCAGATTATTACAACCACTAAGTACATGCTACTTCCACTTCAAGAAGGGAACTGGAAAATCTGGTGCCGTCAGAGTAAATAACTCCTCTTTGATTCATCTGCTCAATATTCAACTTGACTACAGATGGAAACCGTGGCAGCAGATTCACAGTGAACATTTCCAAGCTCATTTGCTACTTTTTTTTATTTTGACAAATGCCCTCACATGGACTAATGGGATTTACAAATAGCTCAGTTCCCATCGGTGCAACAGGACTCACAATTCATGCTGCTTATATGTACCTGTGTGCTAGTACAGGACTAACATTGTTTAGTTTTAATATTAGTCCTTTACTGAAATGGTTCTGTCTGAATTAGCATATTGCTCGAGAGGCCCCAATAAGGATTTGTTCAAATGTCTCCAGAGTCACATGATCAAATACAAGTTAAATGATCGGAGAATGATGGAGACCAATGGAAGTAGCGATTGTCAGCGACACACCTGTGGCTTGTTGTGGTTTCATACGCTTACTGTGTTCCTGCACTTGAACCTTTACCCTAAAGACAAACTCTACAGACAAAAAAGATCAACTTTTTTCACAAAAAAGAAAATGCAATGATTACAATAAAAGGACAGGAAAAAAAAACAATTAAATAGCTACATATCATTAACAAATTAATTGTTCCTCAAAAAATACCTACGATTTTTTTCTCTGTACATTCGTTACGCACAGCGTAATGATGGTCTTATAGTTACCTATTATAAAAAAAGTTTTTTTTTATTAAGTGATTTTCCTACAGTGTGTAGGGAGTGTGTGCCAAAGCATAGAGAGCACCTCCTACCTACAGGGTGGTAGTGAAATGATAACAAGAAAGTAAATAGTAATAGAAAACAAAATCCTCAGGATACTGAGCCCCTTTCCCTCCACTTTTCTAGCATGACACTTTACTACACTGAATATGAATCAGGCCAGGGAGGGGGGAGGGCACTGCAATGAGACTGAGTTGAAGGCGAACGTCTGACTCACAGCTTTCACTTACAAAAGCACAGCTCTTGAAGCTCAGCCCCACCCCCCCAACCCAACCTAACCCTACCTCACCATCTCACCTGCTCTGAGCAGGTATCAGAAAACACGTGTCGATAATTAAGCTTGTTTCTTTTTTTTTTTTCCATCAAACTGGGAGGATCTCTCATCAGTCCTGCTTCTGTCGCATCGGATTTGATAGCTGATGATGGAATGTGTGAACATTTTAGGGAAGAGAGAACACCTTCCATGCATGGCAAAGTATCACAACCGGCCGAAAAGCAACCAAAAATAAACCTCATCGCCCGTTAACTTAAGCTGTGACATGAAATGATTCTGTCCATTTGATACAGAATGATACATTTTACACCTTCTGCGACAAGCCCAGTTGTCTCAAACAATAGTCTAAATGTTCTTGAGGAAGTTATGGCATTAATTGTGGTTGTTCTTTTATCATACAAAATGGCCGATCTGCACTTGGGTGGGAACTCTGGGATGAGCCCCCTGGATGGCTGCTGTTGATGTGGAGATACGGAGCGTGGCGGAGGCCTGTGTTAAGTTCCCTACTGGAGGAATGTATGCCGCCTTGGTGCAAGTTCTTTCTCAGAGTTAAATTCATATCCTTAGACTGCAGCTGTGTGGTTTTACAGCAGGAAAAACACTCTTCAGAAAAGGAAGCAATAAAATACAAAAAAGAAGGTCTGGACACCAAGTCAGAGCACAAAAAGTCAACTGAATTCATTTAGTGATTGTGAGACAGCTGTTCCCACCTCTCAGCCAGTAATTTCTTCCTTTTTACTTAGTTAATTTAAGACACAAACATGTCGACAAGATGTGCGGAAGCGGATTTCGCGGGTTTTTGCCAAAAGCACCTCGCCTGCAAGACTTTTAACCGAGTGCAGCGGTGAGAGGCAACGGATCATGCTACTTCAGACAAGGATACCTTAGCCAAAAAACGAAGATAAATCTGTGTCGACTTGGTGTCTCAGCTGTGTCATGGTGAAGGCTGTAGCATCCTGTACCACTGATGGATCAACATCTTAAGAAAGCCCAAATGAGCTGCACATCCCAAAGACAACTTAACAGCAGGACGACTGCTCCGCTGCAGGAACGAGTGGATGCGTCACCTGCAAGATGACTTTGAGAGTTGCAGCTGGCTTCCTTTAACAGAGCCTGTCCGGAGGCTATCCCACTTTTGGTTGTTACCATACTGATATCAAAGGAAAGCAAAAATACAAAACTGTAATAATAACCAAAACAATAATAATATGGAGTACAACTGACCCAGCAGTGAGTGTAGTGTCTTATGTCTGTTGCTGACAACAAAAGAAGTAACAACTAATGTCTGGATGAAAAAGGCTAATAATAGTTAAGTTTGAAATGCTAAAAACACTAATAGATACCAGCTATTAAAAAAACAAAAAAATCAAAAACATGCATCTGTAAAAAGCATTAATTTACCCTTAAAACCTTGTACAAATCTTTCAAACCACAGTGTGTAGGAGAGGGAGGGAAGGAGGGCGGGCCCAAATGTGATTACACCTCCCATGTTCAAAGAGTCACAAAAACAAAGGTGTTTTTGAAGAGATAATAATAATAATAATCTTCTCTCCTCCGGCTGAAACCAGATTTTTTTTTTTAAAACCACAAAGTGACATGCGTTATCAGCTACGCTCTAACTGCTGTCAATATTTACACCGATGAAACACATCAAAGCACATTGTTCAGCAAAGCCCAACCTTCAACACCGTCAGGTTGATTATCTGGGTTTCATCCTAATTTCTCATCATGGCCGTCATGTCCATTACCAGAACAATTAGCTGCTCGTTACCTGAAAGCTACCATATTTATGTAATTTGATCAAGCCTGTTTGATACTCATCCTTGAAAATAAATGTTGGCTTTAATTTAAAGTAGAGCTAGGAGTATAGGGCTTCAGTTAGTGGATGCATTCATTTTAACATTATAATGAATTTTCCCTTTATGAATTTTTAGAGCAGCAAGTGAATTTAACTTCCATCTTGCTTCTTTCTAATGTTACAGTACAGATGAAGCACATATTTACAGTTAAACTCACTAGTACTTCTGTTTAGGAAAAGCAGCACAAATAGTTTCTTTAATTCATCATCTACAGTGATGTTTCAGTGTTGACGAATAAGTAAGTTAAATTTAAATTTGATCTTTTAAGAAGGCGAACAAACATGTAATGTGGGGCATTTTGCAGCAATGCATTAAATAAACAAACTGGGGAGAATTATTCTTAGGTAGACGTTAAAGTAGAGTTCACGGGAGATCAAACACTAAATCTAACACAAGTGAGATAATATCTGACTGCATCTAAATCAGTCTCATCGGCCCCGTGTGTTTCATAACGGATTTCAACTACCTTCACAGGCCGTCGTGCAAAGCGGACCGAGTCGATCTTGCAACGACGCATGGCGCAGGAGAAAAGAGGAGGGTAAGAAACCTTCACAGATAAACAGAGATTATGAGACGGCTTACTGTCGGTTCGTGTTTTCAAGGTGGGCATTGATAAACATCAGTGTCTGAGGTTTCTTTGGTAGCAGTCAGGTGGTGTGTGATTGTTTTTTCACTTATCTTTTCGTTCAAACACCTCACATTTCATAACAAAGAATCAGTACACAAAACTACCGTTAAATGGGATGGGAGAAACAGAAGGAGAGAGTTAATAATTAAAAGACTGTCTTTCCTCTCTCTGTTTATATACATATAACTACAGACTCTTGCTTGGCTCCGAGCTCTTGCAGGGTCGTGTGAGTGGAAGGAGCAAGCTGATGCTCCAGTAGAGCTCCTTGTTGAATCCTCATCAGTTCTGATTACTGTCTGGCATTAGAATGCCAGAGGACAGAAGGAAGAAGTGACTGTGTCTTTATTGCTTGGTTGATCCTCTGCGGGTGCACAGTGAATGAGCAGGCTTGAGGGGTTTTGGCTGTTTTTGTTTAGCAGACCAGCAGGCAGGCATTCCCTCTGGGATGCTGGTGACAGACTGAAGTGGCAGGGATGCTGGAGCGGGGGTAACTGGAGATATTCCCTTCCCCTTCAGGAGACGACAGAAGGGGAGTGGTTGTGGTTGACCATGTGACTGTCTGGAGAGGAGTTTGGGCTGCTGCCGGACGAAGAGGGACTCCCCTTGTTTTTGATCTGCAGCCAGGTTTCGCCTAGCGCCTTGGCAAAGTGGTCATCCACTGAGCCTGTGATGGACACAGAGTTGGTGGCAGTGGGCTCGGGTTCCTTGTAGTTCTTGCCGAGGCTGCGACGGAAATGCTCCTCGATCACGGGATCGCAGGCTGTGCTGGCTAAAAACAAAAAGATGTTTTTTTGTTACTACACCGATAAGGACCCGGGAACACATCTCAGATGTTTACCAACATAACGGTCTGTGGATAATGTCTTGCCTAAAGTCAGTTTAAACACTGCTAATGTGCATTTTAGATCATGGGAAAGACCTACTTCACTTTTCACAGCAGTTTTTCCCTCTTGTAATTTTAAATCGCTGTTTTAAATTTCACTGTTAACCTCAATGAGATCATTGAGATTTCATTGGAATCATAAAAACAGCCAATATAAATGTATCAGCCCACAGAAAACATGACACACACACAGAGCGGACACAGAGAACACACATGATCGGCTCAGACCAAAGGGACTTTTAAAGTACAGAGATAACAGACAAGATTGTAAAGCAAGTAAATTCAGTGGTTTTTAACAGCAGATGAGTCTGAATGTGGAGAAAAAGAGCTGCACATCTCTGCCGTGGCAGACGTGACTCACTGTTGATTTTTCTGTAGTTGGTGAGGTTGGAGCAGCCGTTGTGAGAGACGGGACAGCGAGAGAGGTTGCAGTTGCGATTGTTGGCGGGGGCGCATGTGATCACTGAAGGGCGATTCTGAAACATTGACAACATTTCTGTCTTAAATGCCCGATATAAGGACTTCCTACAACATATTCAGCAGAAAATGAACAATAAAAAAATGAGAAGGTAGCATTTATTCCATGGGCTGCACGTTACCTGCTGGCGCTCCACTGCACTGACTGTGTGTGGCACCGTGGTCAGAGCTGCCGTGTTGCTGCGTGCCGTCTCCACCATGCTGTTTTTGGTAAGTGCCAGCGGCTGGTCCATGCTGGCTAAGCTAGCCAGGTGGTGGTGGGCGTGACTATACAGGTGGTTGCTGTGGACTCCCAAAGCTCCGGGCATCATCACACGCTCACTTGGGCTTCGGCTAGGGTCCTTGGCGATGGGGGAATTGCGATAGTCTCCGTTAGGCTTCCTGACAAACCGGAAAAACAGAAAGAAGGGAACGTTATTCATCTTGTACAATGAGTCTTCTGTTTATTATATGTGCAAACAAAGCCCTGGATTTAGTAAACAGGCTGCTTCTGTACTTGAATCAAATATTCTATTATATTCAAGAAAGAAGAATCCTCAAGTTTTGCCATTTACCTGATCAGCTTTAATCAAGTTTGTAGTTTTAAAATCTTGCTCTGCTTAAACTATGTAACCTGATGTAATGTGGATGAAAACTGTGTTAGCTTTGACAGCGAGTTTCAAAGAAAACAAGATGAGAGAGCTGATGGGACGTGGAGAGATGAATTAAGAATGAGAGCTAAGGCATGGCTCAATGAGGGAGAACTGATTCTCTCTTATATCAACACAAATAAAGAGTCATTTTAATTTGGGCTTTTATGTCAAACACTGGATGAGCAGAGAAAAAGAAGCAGCATTAATCTCACACTGAAACAGAGAATTTGTACGTAGTTACTTCTCAGATTGGTAGATGTATGATAAGATACAAACACAGACTTTGACACACACACACACAGACACACACGCAGTCTGTGGTAACGAGGCGAGGGGAATACTCCTAAATGTATCCAACATTGGTGGATTCCAAACTTATCTCTGCACATGGGGACAAATTGGCACCGAGTTCAAAGCTGTAAAGTGGCTTCCTCACTACAGAAAAATAGACTTTATCTCCGTAGAGAGCCTGCCGCCAGCTGCACACACTGTCAAATGGAAATGTCAAAAATCCTGCAGAGCTAATACCGGCTAAGAAGTTCACTCTCCATACTGGATTAATGTGTTAATTAACGGTTCTTATTCCTCTCATTAAAGTTTTCTATTTTCTCTCAGACTGCTGTTTCACAAACCCCGACATGCAACCATGAGCTATATAACAAAGGGTGAAAGAAGCCAGGCTGGCCACATTTTCATACATGGAGTTCCCATCAGAAAGAAAGCCTGTTGTTTTTCAAGCTGTGAGATCACTTATATTATAATCACTGAAAAAGCAGAGGTGGTGATAAGGGATTAAACACAACACAGCACTGATGACAATGACTTTGACATGTTTGACACACACAGTTGATGCCTGATGCTGGACAGGCTTGCTTGCTGTTTAACAGGTAGTGATTATTTTGGTGAATGTGTCACTGTGTATGCATGTGTGTCTGTACTGCTCTCCTCTGACAAAACTAAGGCCCACTTTCAGGGAGCCGGCCCTCTATTGCCTCTTACTCTCCACCTCCATACACACCAGCATGTAAACATCTATTCATAGATAAAAACACACAACGGACATCTTTATTCCTACAACAACATACAGTATTCTATACAATTTAGGCTTCATTGTGGAGGCGTTTCCTTGCCAGAAAGATGTGCAATTGAGAACACACGAGCAGCTCAGTGGTGAAAAAGCAGCAGGAACCCTTTAAGATTTGTTTGGATGCAAAACAACAAGTTAAGGCAAACAGTTGTAGTTCCATGTTACCAGCCAGGCAACCTGGCTGCTGCGTGAAGCATCTGGAGTCCACAGCGCCATCCTCCACAAATAATACAGAAAGCAGAAAAGCAGGGAGGAAGAGGTGGGGACAAGGAGCTGCATGCGAATGCTGCAGAGCTTTAGTTTGTGAAAAAGCGAGGTCGGTAGTTTCCTTTGTTTGTGTTGGAATCAAAAACAGCCCCCCCCTTTTCCCCCTATTTTGCTCACAATCTGCAGCAAACTTCCTGAGGGTTAGGAGAGGAACAGACTTGGCAGTACTTACATAAACCCTGCCCCCGGTCAACCAGCATGCTGATACGTTTCTCCTGAAGGGGCATCAGCATCCAGAGAGTAGACTGTTTTTTGTTACAGTAAAACAAAATAATAATACAAAAAATGATGCCACGAAACTGTAATAATCAAGCAGCAGATAAAGATCTTACAAGTCCTCTCAGTAGTTGACTAATAAGTAAAGCTGTGGAAGTTCCAAACATTCATCATTGCTAAGGAGTAGGCATGCTTACAAGGAGCCAGTGAATGGGACCAACAAATCCATCCAATGAGTGGCGGAGCTGTCGAAGCCACCAAAACAGCCTCTCCCTCATTTGATTACCCACCAAACCACATTTCATGTCATGATTCAGGATTTCAAAACCCACCCTGTCTCTTTGTCTCTATTTACTCACCTCTCAATTATCATTAAGGTAACAGCTGGAGAGAGAGAGAGAGAGAGAGAGAGAGAGAGAGAGAGAGAGAGAGAGAGAGAGAGAGAG
>JAVQJG010098290.1:0-11489 GCA_036024015.1 Craterocephalus amniculus
CTTGCTGCATATTTTCCATCTTGGTGCTAGCTTTTAAATATTCATGTGAGTGGATGGAAGAGGTGATGGGGGCGGTGGCAGTGAAAGGAAGGTGAGGGGAGGCGGGAAAGCAGAGAAAGGAAAGAGGAAGGGGGGCCTGGAAGCAGCCGAGCCAGCATGCGGTGGAGGGGGCTACCCCCTTTCTGGAGCTCCCTGCGGAGGGATAGCGGGCATACAGGAATAGTGGAGGGAGGGGATCAGCAGGCGGCCTCATGATTTATTTAGACCCAGAAGCACCTGTGCCAGTCAGCTGCTGATGGCAGCCGTCACCCTGCCAACCCACTGATGCTCAAATCCCACCGAAAAGACAAACCTGTGGCAAACAGGAGAATTAATATGCGACTACTACTGAGAAACTGTTAATGATTTTCAGGCTTTAATGGAAGGAAAATTCCCCTGTCACATATCTTCAGGATTTCAGTTCGCAGTGCTGTGCAGCATCTTCACAAAACAAATAAAATATTGAAAAATTTCCCGCTCGTGAGCTACCGCCGTCCGCTGGGGTGAGGGAAAATCCTGTGTTTCAAATAAGCCAATCAATACAGAGCAGAGAGATTGCAGCCTGAGCGAGCCTGAGTGGGCGGCGTGCTGCGTTTTATCAAGGCAGCTTAATTTCCGTCAGCTTAATATCCTGGGAAATGTATGGAAATTGAACAGTGAGGGAGAACAAAGACAAGTATCCAGGATAAAACGATGTGGTGAAACTCAGAAAGCCTGGTCTTATCGGCACAGTCCCACATTAGCAGGGTGCATATATGTGTCTGCCGCACACCTGGGCCTCCTGTCAGCGCGTAATGATACCTGCATCCATCAGCTGCACAGAAAAGTCCACCTTCTTCCCAAAGAGTTAAATAATTCTTCTTCATAATTTGCCAAAAGGACTATGAGCAGCATGTGACTGTATATGTCCGGATGCATATGCTTGCTACCGGTAGTTAATTAGCTTTGCTACTACATGTCTCCTGCTTGCTGAGTGCTCTTTGGAGACACATGGAAGAGATGCCCAGAGGCAAATTATAAATGAGAAACAGGTTATTAGGATTCTGTCATGCATAGTAAGGTATTATAACTGTCATAAAGAGCACAACAGTGGATACACAGTGCAGTAATTATCATTTTAGAGGTCTTCCTTTTATGTGCCACTTCCTGATGATAATCAATTGCCTTAGCATCCACAGTCAACAGCAAGTAGACAGCCCTGGACTTGAGTGGACACAGGCTGCACATATAAAAGCTCATTATAAAACAAAGCAACTTGAAAGTCAGCAAAAAAAGACAGGTAACAGCGTTCAACAGCCGCCCCGTCAGGCTTAAGCTAATGAAAGCTCATCTGCATTTGTAATAATCTGCCACTGCTTGGGGAGAGAACTCCTTGTTCCAGGTACTGGGTGAGGAATGCAAAATAAAAAACCATCAGCACACACCTCTATGTAAATCCCTCTCTTCCTTCTCTCCCTCATTTTTCCTCCCTATTGAGAGGCTTTTGCTAAACAACACCTGGACTATTAGCAGCACCGCTGTCTTCTACTTCTTTTTCAAATTCATCTTTCCCCCCTGTAGCAACCCGATCCTGCCGTTTACCTGCCTTACTCTCCCCCCTCTTTGGCACACAGACACTTACGCTTTAACGCACGCTTCAGAGAACAGTAACTAATAGCAACCTCATTCATTAAAACAGCCCTTGATGTTTCGCACGGAGGCAGGGTAAATGTGCTGGAACGCCTGTCCTGTCTGTCGAGCTGTGTGACGCTAACAGATAGAGAGATAGATAGACGGGTGAGGCAGAGACTCGTCTTACACTCAGACCACCGCACCCAGTCTAAAGCTGATACATACAGCAAGTTTCACCAGTTGTTGGGGCGGCAATGCTGCGCCCATCATTCAAGGTTTAAAGGTTTCAGGGTCACTCTTGCAATTTTCCAGGAGATCTTTTTCACCAGGGGGCTTCAGACACTTGGCAAGATCAACAAGTTCATTCCTCTTGCACAGATCGTGCTTACTCGTTTCACTTTCACCCACAATTTCTCATATTCAGTCCACACCTTTACCTGCTCCCATTAGGTGTGTGATGCACTGCACATGCTGTTCATTCATGTGGAAGTGTCGGAGATCGGTGACAGTGCAATCTGATAACACGCACAAGCTGGGAGGCGCTGACGTGTGTGTAGTAATAAACCTTCAGGCTTCGTAGTTGTTAGTATCAAAGTGAAAACAAGATGAATTTGTTCTGTCTGCAAGGTGTGAAGCAAACTGGTGTAAAGCATCTAATGGGAGGAAAAATACCACAGCAAATGTTTGTTGGAGGCCATTCATAGTGTTGCAGCATTTTCTACACACAGATTATAAAAAATGACAGGACTTGAACCCCACCTGCCCATAACCTTTAAGGGTTCACATTAACTAAAAACTGTGTTGTGAGGAAACAGTGAAAACCAGGCAAGGATGCAGAGAAATATTCTCAAGCCAGGTCATTCGGTCCATTTCTTGATCTGAGGTACAAATACAAATACAGAGATATTAAAGTGGTATCAAAATCTTCATTCCAGATCATAACTTGTTTATTGCAAAGAGAAAATCATTGATCATCAATAATGAGAAAAAATTTTTCTGGGGATGCTTTCTGCCAAACAACATGTCCCTGTAAGAACAAATGACCGTTAAAAACTTATTGAATCCTTTCAACTGATGCCATTTCAGCAGAAACGAGTCGTCTTTGCAAAACTCACTCAGATGCACCAATCAGGACAATATTAGATCCTGAAGAAATATGTGGAAGAAAAGACGTTGTGGTGTTGATAAGACGGGTGGAGGATTAGTGGGGAGCCAAAGCAACTTAGAATTTGCCTGAATTTTGTCCCAAATAAATAAATAAAACATAGGATCAGGGAAAGATTGTGGTATGATTTAATACACGACATGATTAAAAAATCAACAACATGCATTTAGTATGTTGAATACAAGGGCTGGGACAATATGCTTTCCTCGGGATTCACTTCTTTTACCATTTTTTGGAGGCTGAGTTGATTGTATTTCTGATTTTTGTTACTTTTAGTTTGTTTTTTAATCCCTGAACATGAGAACATTTTTTTATCGGAAACTATATTTCCCCCAAAAGACCTGCACATCACATTTGAGTCAGCTTTTAAAATTCATTCAGCAGGAACATATTTGAACCAACCTAAAATGAAGCATTTAAATTTGGAGAGCACATCAGGCAGGCCATCATTCAGCTTGTTTTCTGCAAATTTCAATTTTAATTTATGTTCTTTGTTTGAGAGACAGAGTGGTAGGGGGTGGGGGTAGGAATGCATGTTCTGTGTGTGTGCATAAATGAATGTGAGTGAAATTATGATCAGGTGGATGTTTTTAGAATTGTCTATTGTTCTATTTTTTTATGCAAAGCACTTTGTGTTATTTACCTGTATGAAGAGTGCTTTTTAAAACAATAAATGTGAATTTAAATTTAAATCATAATGCCTGACAAGATGAAAATGTTAAAATGTAAAAATAAATAACATTTTATTTTGTTTGGGGTTTTTTTTACATAAAAAAGTATGTAAAAATCTTTGAACAAAAAAATTGGGATATTAATATGAATCCATTTTTTCTCCCACTGTTATTAAATACTGATGGAGAAATACAGAGTTTCACCACATTTATTTGGTGCAACGTGGGACTGAGATCTCTGAGTGATATCTGGAAATCCGGATGAAAAGCAACATGTCAGAATACCTGTTTTCATTATTCCATGAACTGAATCTTTAACAATATTGCAGTGGGAAAATATAGTCCAGATATCAAAGCTTCTTGCTCTTACTTGCCTTATAAAGACCTACAGAACAAGAAACACTGCATTGTTTTGACAACAGTGTGCCATCCTTGAATAAGAAGGCCTTTTAGACATTTCAGCAGACAGTCATGCAGGGTGAGAACATTTTTTTCCTTCAATACATGCCTCTGTCTGCACTCTACACCTCCCCGTTTCTACTAGCAGCCACCAAAACGTCTGTTCCCACCAGCTGAAGCGCCTCAGGAAACTTTACAAAAACTAAAGTAACGTCTTTCTGCATTTCACCAATCTCATGGCTTTAACACGATCAGATAAATAAGACAAAAATGCCCAACTGGGACAGGACACTCGCCCCTTGACAGCTGGGATAGGCTCCAGCACACCCGCGACCCACTTGGATTAAGCGGTTCAGAAAATGGATGGATGGATGGGACAGGACAATAATCCTTTTATCTGGATTGTGACTAGCAAGCTTACCTGTTATATCATTAGCTATACTAAAGAAGAATAGCAAGTAAGGACAAAAAGAATGAGAAAAAGGTGTTGAATCGGGTTTTAGGCCATAAAATGATGTAAGCTGGACGTAAACATTTGGAAGACGTAAGATTTGGAAGCTTTACGATCAATGTGCTTAAAAAGTATTAGGCAATACCAAGATGAGACAGGCATGTTTGACAAAGACGGATGAGCCGAGCTACGTGACCTGGTAGTCTCAGAGCAGTGAGGCGCACAAAGTTGAAACTCAAAGTAGACTGACAGCAGATCTTGTTTACCGTGAATACTGGTTATTTTATTTGCATGAGTTAACCTTGTGGAAAATCCATAACTCATTTGCAAGCCTGTTACAGGACATATAATGTCAACAGCAAACAATATCTATGACATCCAGAATGCAAACAGCTATTACTATTATTCTCTGATGTCAGTTAATCTTACTAAACAAAGGTGGGCATTGTTCAGGAAAGAAAGATGGACATCTTATTCAGAATCAATACAGTGCAGGGATGTGGCTGGCGTTCTGGTCGATATAAACCAACAGGGCCGGTTTCACGGAGCTGGGTGAGCACACCTGCATGTAATCTCCACCCTGTCAAGGTACAGGCAACAGAAACTATCCTGTTATCTTCTCATCTGCAATCAACAAAGATGGCTTGATGTTCTCCTCTAAGCTTTGAACTCGCGCTGAACTCTACCCACGGTCAGAATCTGTTTGCTGTCCGCTGCATCGTGCACAGACACCCAGGGTGCTCATGTCCCAGGAGCTCATTCTTTGAAATGAGTTGGAAGACTTGCTTGATTCCTCTCAATGAGTCCTGTTACACACACAGAAACGCTGCTGCTCTCTCTCACACCATTATCCCAGCGCTTCAAACCAGGGTTGCTAAGTTTTGGTAGGTGATGGGTAGTTTTCTGGTCTATGTAAGACTTTCTTTCCTCCTCCGTGCTGCCAACAGGAAATGAAGGGATGATCTCTGCTATTCTCTGTTCGTCCATCCCAGAAAAAACAAACAAGTGTTTTATAACCTGCTTGTTGACTTACTGTAGAAAGAAACACTGCTGTTTACCTCAGGTTGATGTACTTAACTGACATAACAGCACTGTCCTGTCGGCATGTGCACTCCACTCCCAGGGGTTTTAAGGGAAACAGTTGAGTGGAAGTGGTTAAAATCTCACTTTAGTCAACACAAAAGACCAATTAAAATAAAACTCCTGTCATATGTGCTCAAAAGTTTAATAAAGTGGAAACGGAGATATGAATTTCATTACTGTTCGTTTCAATTTTCTGCTTTTATAAGCCTCAATATATTAACAGGAAAACTGTCTTTAGCCAATGAAAAACTGGGGGAATAAAAAAGGCAAACAGAACCTGAACCACACACAGTTGCAGCGCCACATGGTCCATGTGTGTTCGTATGTGGAACGGCAGCTCCCACACACCTGTTCCTCCATCAGCTGCAGGGCCAGCGCCAGGCCCGAGCCCCAAACAAAGCTGCTCTCTGTGCACACACAGACTCTGTTTGACTCCCAGCGCAGCTCCCCAAATGCCGCCTCTGCTGAAACCTAAACACACTGTTTGCTGTGGGTGAAAAAGATTTTTTAAAGCGCTGAGAGAAGAAAGAGAGGTCTTCCCTGAGAGTCATCTGGTTCCAATGCAGGGCCCACTGGTGTGGATTACAGGCAGATATTACAAAGGGAACTCAGGCTGACCCCTCATCTCATCCCAAGGGAAACGGGAGCCAGTCAGTGATGGGGGGCAGAGGGTCTGAGGGCACGGGGAGCAGGACGGCCATTAGATGCCTTTGGGCACATTGCCACCTCACATGATCGGTGCCCTTCTTCTACGGGGGAATTTGTCTGGGATCCTTTTAATAACCTTCTATTGAAAACAGGAAACAACACTTTTCTTCCCCTAAAACCTCCCTGGGCGACCAAACAATGCCACAGCTTCAAACATTCCTTCAGGTCTTCTACAAAATCATCAAAGTAGAACCAAAATGTGCCTTTTTTATCACATGAAACACAATGAGCAGCTGGCAACTCTGCAAGCCTTTGAGTTTAAACGTCCTGTTTCACATAAACTAATGGGGTAAACAAGCACAAGAAAAAAGATAGAGCTGGAATGCAGAGAGCAGCAGCGCTCAAGATCTGGATGTTTGGACAAAAGCATTCCCATTAAAACAACAATACATCAAACAAGCAGCGAGCGAAGAAGCCCAAACGGATTAACAATGACGATCACTGCATCAAACTACCTTTCCTGATGAGTAGAAGCTCTTACCGGTAGTATCTGGACTGTAGATAAGTGGAGCACACCGCCTTGGACACGTGGCTGGCTGAACCGAAGTCGATGACTTTGACCCTGTAGGGCTGTCGGGACGGGTCCACCAGCATGATGTTCTCCGGCTTCAGGTCGGCGTGGATCAGCCCCAGGCTCTTCAGCTTCATCAGCGCCGTGGCCACCTGCTGCAGCACGGGCCGGATGTACTTCAGTGGCAGAGGGCTGAACTTGTTCTGCTTGAGGAAGTCATACAGGTTCTGTTCCAACATCTCAAACACCAGGCACGTGTGGTTCTTGTGCTGGAAGCACTCGTAGGCCCTCACAAAATTGTAGTCGTCTGCGCTCTCTGTGCTGAGTCGAGCCAGGATGCTGACCTCGATTTGGCCCTGCCGTGCGTACGAAGGGTGGTTTTTTAAGATCTTAATGGCCACTATTTCGTTTGTGCCCCTCTTCCAGCACTTAACCACCTGTCCAAAGGTTCCTCGCCCCAAAAACTCCAAGACTTCATAGGTGTTGGTCATGGAGCACAGCACCTCGTGCTGCACCAGCTGGTAGTCTCCCTCGTTGTTGGAGCCGCTGTTTTTGGACGTTGCCGTGGAGGTGGCGGTGGCTGCCGTGGCCACCGTGGCCCCGCTGGTTCCTCCGTTCTGGATCATGGGGGGGCCGTGCTCCTCAATGATCTGCACGCTGTTGTTGTCAAGCTCTTCACTCTTGCGTTTAAGCCCGCATCGCTGGTAGGTGTCAAGCAGACTCACCGTGCTGCGGCGTGTCAGGTTGTGAACGCCGCCCACGCCGCTTCCGCCCCCGCCACCTCCACCTCCACCACCACTGCTGTTGCTGCTGCTGTTGCCTCCGCCACCGCTGCCCAGCAGAGACCCGATGGCCCCCGAAGTGCTGCTGGCTGAGGCGACCACTATGTGGCCGGCGCTGGCTGGGAAGATGAGAGCCTGCTCGTAGGGCAGGGTGGAGCTGGCGACCTGCAGGGAGCTGTTAATGCCTAGGGCGCCGCCGGTGGCCGACACGTTCTTGCTGCTGTTGTGGCTGTAGACTTTGTTGTGCGTGCCGTACCCGGTCATATCCCAGTTGCAACTCGGCTCCACCTTCAGTTTCTTTAGGCTAAAGAAGGCACTTGACTGGAGAGTGTGAGGGGAGAAGACTTGCACATGCGAGGCCATACCTGTGACAAGAGGGGAACAGAGAGGAGGAGCGGGGGGAATGAAAGTGAGAGGTTACTGTAGGAATTTGAGAGTGTCTGAAACATGAGTGGTAGTCAGAAGCTTTAAATAAAAACAGCTTGGGTCAGAGCGGGTCATTAAAACACCGAGGCTATATGCTGATGCATCACCATGTTAATCCCAAGAACTCTAACATCAAAGTACGCTTTAAATAACCATCAGGACGCATTAGCTGCTTTAAAATTGTTTCTTACTATTCATGTTACCTCATGCTTTAGAGGCTGGTGTGAAAGGGAAACACCACAAAGAAGTTTTTATATTGTTACATAAATAGCAAAAAGGTTCAGAGATTCAGATTTAGTTTGAGCAGTGCTTATGCAAGCCTCTGGTTCATGCAAAGGAAATGCCATTTCCCTGCTGTTCCCATCTGCAGCAATGTAAAAAGTCTCTGTGCATACTAAAAGAATCCCCTTTCATGGGATGCTCCACAGAGACGGGAGGAGCAATACATAATAACACACAAAAATAGGACAATAATGAAAATAAAAGTTTCAGGAAATGATCACAAATTGCAATGCACAAGCCAACTCAGGCAATTACTGCTGTACAATTACTTATTTTAGAGGAGGTAGAATACAAAATGTTGTTCAAGCTGGTTTAAAAACAGGAGAGGGGGCAGCAAACTGCCTCTCAACCACAGATCCTGAAGACAACAAAACAAAAAGCAAAATACCAGCAAGGCTGTGCTCTGAACTCCTGGGAACAAACTGCCTCAGAATAAGCAAAAGCCTCTCCAAGCAAACAACCGCCCCAAAAATAGTCCCATTCTTTATCTCTCCTTTTTACAAACAGACTTGTTTGTAGCACTGAAGTGATTATTACAGCACAAGGAAAGATTAAATGAGTCTTATGCTCATAGATGTAATGCTATGTTTAAACAGGTTCCAGTAAACCCAAATTTAGTTTACTGCTAACAAACTAAGAGCTTCCACCTGGCCGTGCCGACACCCCCACACACAATTAGAGCTTTCAGCCGATCCCCCGGTGCATGATTCAGAGAACATTAGGGTATCACTAAGAAAACGCACACAAACAGCCCTTGAACTCTGTTTACTGCTGGTAAAATTGCTGCTTTTGTGTGTTTAATAGACATCTTGAAAGTTGGGAACTTTTGTTCTTTTCAAAGATAATCAAAGGAGCATAGTTGCTCCAAAACAGGACGACTTTATATAATTGCAGCTCTATTGTGCGGCCAGAATGCGACATGGTCAATTTGTCATTATTAGCTCTCACAGTGCTGATGATGATTAATTCTGTTGGAAGTTGGCAGCCTTCCACTCAATTGTTGCCTTTTTCCTATGACTCGACTGAATTCTTTCTTTCTTTCTTTTGTTGTTGTTTCTAGTTTGGCCTTGCTCTGACTTACTCGTTCTCTCTCTGGTCATCTGGTCTTAGCCCTAATGCGCTAGGATTGAAGCTGCACTTCATATTAGAGGGCTCACTGTAAGCCTGGCTGGTGTTGCACAGGAGCTGATTTGGCATAGCATCTCCATGATTCCTGTAGCAGCAATTTAAGCCCCAGCCATCAGATGTCCACATCTGCGCTCTGAACAATCATTAAGATTCAGCTCTTTTTGTTGACGTTGCATGCCTGCTTCCTTCACTTCTGTTGCCACAACTATGACTCCTCCAGAGAGGTAATGAAGAACGTCCGCTGGGCTATTAGGGGCAAGGCTCTCTGCTAATCACATAAGCCCAGAAGGCCAGATGTCACTCCTTGGATTACCAATTCCTGTGTGTGGACTTTCTGCTAAAAATAATTTGAATGATGGGTTGCGTCACAGAGCAGCGTCAACAGTGTGTGACTGAGAGCATGACAGGATAATCACAGGCACAGACTGATGGACACAAAGATGGATGGATGGGCGCAGAGCCGGCTTCTTCCGCTTATGGAAAATTCCAATATTACATATCTGCTAGCATGATTATGAATAGCTCCAGTTTTACAGGGCCAAGCTGAGACTAGCTGCTTTTTGCATTTGTATTCCAGAAATTCCTCCCTGGCTCTAGTCACTCATTGACTCTCTGTCAGTTTTAACACTGTGGTCAAAGAGTTCACTAAACATGCTTACACAGAGCAATGAACTAAAGGCTGCACGTCACCCGAAACCGGGGGAGGACTGTAAAATAACCCCCACAATAATCTTTACAATTGCTCTTGAAATTTCAGCTTTCTTGGGAAAAAGGAAACTTCTGACAAAGATGCAAAAATAAATTGTAAAGCAAACAACAGCATAGTTGTGAGCCTTTTGCAGAACTCAGATAAGTAATTAAATGAACCAAAAGCAAGAGGTCAAATGGCTGGAATGTTATCTCATGACAACATTCACAGGCAACAATGTGACCAATTATACTTCATTGGGAAAGCGGCTCGAATCCGCATGAATCTGTCTTCACCCAAAACTGAAGTTCAAACATATTTATGATGTCGAATCTGAGAAACCAACCCCCCCACAGTGCTGTCAGACACCACACAGAGAAAAAAAAACCTTCCTTTGAAAATGTCCTCTTGAAGTTTATATGAATTTTTTAACCCAATGCCAAGCGCAAAACAGTAAAGATCCATTGTTGCACATTTACAATGTTGGAATGTCTTCAGTAGCCAAGGCTTTCCATTTAGCATACCTAAAGGAACACTGTGTGTCCCACACACTGCAATTAAGCATACCAGAGAGGCATTTTCCACTGTTTAGAGGCAGCATGTTGAAATGGTAATAGTCAATGTTTTCAGAGAGATTACTTCTCTGTCAGGGGTTTGTTAATCTCCTTTTTGGGAGAGCCAGGGCCATTCTGCGTGAGGGTGAGAGATGGACTGAAAGGGAGGGACGGAGAATAGAGTTTGGAAAGTGGGGTCATGAGTGGCCCTCACATAGTTGTCTGTGACCTGCCTCTGTTTGCCCTCCGTTATTAAACCTGTCATTTATACTCCACAGACAGCATGATGAGGAAGGCTTCAGATGCCTCCAGCATGAGGAGATATTCTTTAAAACTATTTAAATTCTCAATACAAATAAAAACTGTGTATGATCATCAATAGAGGAAAATGCCTTTGAATATTTGTCAGTCACTGGAGCGAGTGTTCGATGCTAAACCAAAGGATCTGAGTGGAGTGATCCAACACGAAGACATCAGGAATCACCTAGGGGACAACCCAGAGACAGTCGTCTGTCTCGCCAGTGTCCCTCGGCTTAGATGGACTGCTTCAGGAGGTTTAATGGCTCCTGATCATAGACTGTAAAAATAATGGACAAACCCTAAAGCCACGTGACCCATAGGATTCTGATGAGCTAAAAAGAAGCTCATTGGGCGGTTCCTTCCTCCACCACCTTGGCATCGTCACTAGTCTCGTGACTACCGGAAAGCCCGAAAATGGCCGACGAGAGCGGAGCTGTGAGCGTGGGGAGGGATGATTGACACCCATCAAACTCTGAGCTACAAGCTAACAGAGCTAACCCGGAGCTAACGGGAGCTAACCAGCCAACGGAGGAAGGCTGTATAAAGATATGAAGCGCTTTAAGCGATTAAAAACCGCGGCTGTGCTACGCTAGCCATCGTTTTCCCGGATATCAGGCACCTGTCAATCAAAAGGACACGCCCCTAATTATGAGGAACTTTAGGATTAAATAACATCTAAACGGAGGCGCTA
>JAVQJG010098309.1:0-12423 GCA_036024015.1 Craterocephalus amniculus
TGTGTGTGTGTGTGTGTGTGTGTGTGTGTGTGTGTGTGTGTGTGTGTGTGTGTGTGTGTGTGTGTGTGTGTGTCTTCAACATTAATGAATCCTACTCCATTAAGCTTTAATCTAATTATAAATCACAGCTTTGTCTGCCATGAATCATCCCCAGACCATGTTAGCTAAATTTGGGGAAAGAATTCAGACACATCTTTGAGATCTTAATGATTTTTTTTTTGTGATTAGCTGAGAAAAGTTATTGGCTCAACAAGAAAAAAAGATTGTTTAAGCTGCCGTAGCTAATGGCTTTAAAGAAAATGTAATTGTAATTTAATAATTGACAAATTAAGCCTAGGGAGCTTTCAGTTTTTGGCAATGGACATCATCCATAAAAATCAGTTTTCTAACAGATGCATGTCTAAAAGAGGTAATTACAGTGTCTGTAAACACATATAAAACCTAAGCAAACACGCCCAGCAGACGGCTGTGGATTATGGGTGCTATGGAAAAGTCATCCCATCGTCACAATGGCACATCTGGAGGATAAGTGTGAAAATACAGCTGGTGATTGGTTCTCTCGATAAATAATTTTCCCACTGTGTCGGAACAACTACGCCAGTGACAACCCAAAGACAAGTTGTGCTGAGGAACATCAACACTTCAACCCAAAAAGTAATTATGTGTCACACTGAGCTTATGGTAAAATTATTTATTGCTTCAGTGTATCATTGTTTTTATTTAGCACACAAGGAAATCCGGGATTTTGGAGATAATCCTTGTAAATAACTTAAAATGAGTCAGTCACTTCAGTGCTTTACAAAAGCTTCTGTTCTTTTACAATGGTGGCATGTAAAAATAGTGCATCATTTGCAAAACCTCAAAGCTGAGCGGCGTCAACCTCAAGTCCTTCTGTGAAAAAAACTTGACAATTCCTGCCTTTCTACACTCCCCTGAGCTAATGTTCTGTCACATAAAGGACAGTAGTTTCAAGTTAAGTGAAACTTTTTCCTCTGTCTCAGCTCTTTTCAACACTTGTTAATGATCTTGATGAGCACACCCGTGGCACAGGCAGCGAGAAACCATAGGTAATGAGTCAGAATGGTAATGTGATTAGTCAAGTCCCCAACCAAGGGTTTCAGTCAAAGGCAGCAACAGCTAAGATTATAAGACACATTAAGAGACGCTCCATCACAATGTGAAAGAACATCTGAGTTCTCAGCTGCCGCCATTCATTTTCATAATGACAGTAAATGCAGTTGAAAGCAGTGGGATCTCTGAATGGCATTGAGCTCTCTTCTTTCAGTTTTGATTAGGTGACTTGCAGAAGATGAAGAGAAATCATTTAGAGGAGAATAACTGTGTCAGAAGATAATAGCTCCACAGGTTGAGCCCGCTGAAGAAACACCGGCTCAAAGTACGGCTGATGAAACGCAGCGCCGACCTCAGAAATTCAGGTGTGTGCATGTTTATCTGTGTGTATGCACAGCATACAAGCGTTTGTTTAAGCACTACTTTCGCGTGAATGCCAAGCTTGTTTTCGTGCATGAGCGTGTGCATTTGTGTGCGTAAAATCTCAGGTTCTTTGTGTTTTGTGTCAGGCATTTCAGTCTCGGTGACAGCGTTTCACACTGATGTGACAGGTCTTGGAAAATAAAACTAAGAGGGCTAAGTGTCTCTGCAGCAAATACTTTGTCTTAGCACATTTAGCCAAATTAAGGTAAAAACTGATTCTTGATTTAACAGCAGAATATGATCAGCTTCTGAGCTTAAAAGAATTCTCATATACACACAATGTATTTTTCATTTGTATTGTCTCTTATGTTGAAAATGATATAAACCAATGAGAGAAACGAGGCAGATCAGCTGGAGATTTAAAATGTAGCTGTGAAAGTACTAAATCCTTCAAAATGTCTTTTAAAACTTTCCGAATGTTCTCTGCACCCTGACCAAAACAAAAAACGATGACAGGTGCCAGTTTACGACATCCCTCTCTTTATCTCTGACTCTCCTCAATTTCCCCCGACAGGGAGAAAAAAGACAGATAGAGAGGGGGGGGGGGCGCAGGGGACCTGAAGTGTGTTTAGGAGGAAGATGGCTGTCAGTAGCTGTCAATCGTTGGCTTTTTGATGCCATCGTCTTGGCACAGGCCTGTCTGTCTCACCGTGCAACAGCTATCAAAGACTCACTCACAGCAGAGACAGAAGCTGAGATGGAAACACGAGGAGATCCACGCATTCTCCCATTTCACACCTGGCATATAAACTTTATAGAATGTGGGTCTGTCAATTATTATAGAGCTGATCATTCTTACCTGGCTTTGAAGCTATAAACAAGTTGAAGCATTTACATAGACCTGATTGTGGTAAATGGTTGGAAAAATATGTTAACTCTGTTTGCATTACTGAGTTTTAGGCTTGAAATCAAAATGAATGTCTTTGTTAATTTGCAAAAGTTATTTTGTACATATTGTATAGATCTTTATAGAAAGGAAACTTTATGTAAAGGAAATTATGCTTAATCTATGCTAAAACTCAATGATAACTATACTCAATGTATATAATGAATGAATGACCCTCGATCCTACCTTTACACAAAATATTTCTAACATGGTTAATATGTAAAAAAAAAACAACATTTTTATTAATGTGTTATTACAGGTAAATACATTTTTAATATGTTAATATCTGTCTTGAAATTCATCCTCATAATAATTTATTTGCATATTTAAAAGCCAGCATTGTAAAAAATAAAATAAAACTAATAAAATGCAGAATCCATCATCTCAAAACTAATCTCCATCATCAGATTATTTTGTGTTATTGTGTTTAACCTGGATAATTGCATTGAACTCAGTGTAAACATTGACATACTGTCCCAACGTCATTTGTGGTCTTTTTTTTCCACTGGACTTTTACAGTTTTTCTTCAAGCTGACATGTATGTATGGCACCAATGCACTTTGTTGTTTAATTTATTTACTGAATTTCAGCAGCTCCAAGTGAAAAATCATTCTACAGTTCATGTTTGATTAGATAGCCATGCAGTCTAAGTCCTTCAGGAGGCAAAATATGTCAGTAAAATGCAGTACAGTCATCTATTTCCAATGGTCAATACTGTGATTGATTGAGCTGTTATCTATTAAAAGAAAATCCCATGCTGGTTATTTCATTTTCCCATTATTGGCTTCTACAGAACATTTGGAAGACAGTGTGTCACTACATGGAGCTCTGGTAATGGAATAGATCTGTTCCACTGTCCTTGGTGAGCTCAAGCGCACCGCTCAATCTCCTGCTCGTCTAGCTGCCTGCTGTAAGTCCTGTCAGTGCTTACCATTTGGCCTTGGATCTGTGCTAACCCACTAAAATCAGCATGCATAAAACATCAAAGATATACATCCAAAAGGCTGTGGCTGCCTGTTTATTGGCACTCACTACTCCATAAACTATTTTCATCCCTTGCAGGATGAGACACACTTGCTCCTCAGTCCTATTGATGGTGTTTAACACAGAATATAAAACATAAAACACAATAATAAACATAAGCGGAGCAAATAAATCAGATTCATAATAACCCTGAGGTGGGATTTATGTAAGCAACGATAGACTCTTTGAGCAAATTGATGGTACAAGCTCTATCAAAGCACCAGCAAGACACTAATATAGTCTTATAAACACACCAGTAACACTCCAAAGTAGCTTCATCTCTCCTTTCTGGCTGGCCTAAGTGCTTAAGTAATGTATTGCTTTCATAAGTGTGCAACTTAGTGGTACTTTCTTTGGTGGAAATGTGTCTCTATCCTCTGGGTTGTATGATTAAGAATAAAATACAAAGACTATTACTGTGGAATAAATTCAAACCAGAGCTGAGCAGCAGCAGTTCTTTCTCTGAGAAGCCCCTGTGACAACGGCAGAGAGCTCTAGAGGAATCCATCAGCAACACACACTGTCCCCATGGCATGCTGGCTAATGTATCACCTCTGGATTGCAGTAATATCTGTCTGATGGATGTTTTTAGAGCGAAGAGGGCCAGGCACACCCCAGACAGGAGCCTCAATCGCTAGGTGTAGCTCTGAAGAGATGGGGCTTCTTCTCCTGGAGGTCCATTATACTCCTATTCCCCTCCTCTCCCGAGTCCCAAATCCTACATCGCCTCCCAGCCTATTCATCCTGCCATCTTCCCCAATTCTTTAGCTATTTGTGTGTATGCATGCCTGCTCGCATGTGTTAGTCACAGGTCTCCACTGAGAGGCCGACAGCCATCCTGGGGCGATGCCTGGGTTCCTCCAGTCAACTTTACTGCTTTCATCCAGCCTGATGAATGGCTCACTGCCTTATCAGTCCCTCTGCCTGCAATCTCAAGTGGTTCCCTGGAGCCTCGCACCGCCTGCAGCTTTGGTCGCTCGCTTCAACGAGGAGTCCTTTTGCCTCACACAGCACACCCAGAGACACAGCAAGCAGAGGAGCACAATTACTTACAGATAATACTATTCCACTAGATGTACACTTCAGAAACGACATGCACATAAACGAAAACAACACACCAATTGTAGCAGCCAAAAACTCTGCAGAGCCCAAAAACACACACTTTTCCAGAGAGCACAAAAGCATCCGCGGACGTCAACTAGCGAATCCATCATCTTTATTTCTTCCCCGATGTCCTCATATTTTCTTGGGGCTGCACCATGCTGACAAAAATATTTATTTTTGCTGATTTTTTTTTTTCTTAAGGAAAACACAAAAGAAATACCTCTCTCTCTCCCTGGCTCATGCCAGAGAGGGACTTGTGGCGGGACATGTGTGGAGAAAAGGCAGAAGGATGCAGACATAGCTCCAGGGCTCTGGTTGTAGATAATAAGTGAGGAGAAGTCCTTGGGTATGTTTTACAGCTATCAAGACTCATCATATTTGACATGCATTCTGGTGTTTACACAGTCTCTTCCGTAAAATCCTCTCCAGCTATAGAGGAGAACAGGGTGCAGGGAGCACACACAACGCAGCGCACAAACATTCAGCACGCAAAAAATGCTTCTGAAAAAAGGAGCTGGTTGTTGCTTTTGCTTTGTCTTTCTCCCTGCCTCTTTTCTCCATGTCCCATCTCTTATCCACAGCACAATTGGCGGCGTTAGCACCTGTCAGCTGACTGAATTCTTGTTCCCAGTGGCTTATGAAAAAATCATAGCTGCTGGGCTTCAGAGGTTGCATTCCCATCAATATGAATTCACCATGGTCTTCATGCAACATTAGGCCAGGTCCTGTTTTCATACAACAAGCCGCACGCTCCTTCATCTGTTATACACAAGGGGAAATGAAAAGAGTAAATAGTCCTTTTAGAATGTTGCATTCGATCATGGGTGGAACCAAGTTGCCAATGAAAGGGACCAGTATACTTCCCTCTGAAAACCACATTTACTTTCTATTCCCAGATATAACAGCACACGCTCCATGTCTCCTATTAGTATGTACTGTTTTCCTGTGAATGTGCAATTATCAGTGCAATTATCAGTGCTACCCTACTATGATTGTACCACATTCATATATTCCAAACATAATGTTACACAAACAATTGATGCACTTTTGGGTACGCTAAAGCAGAACTACATTATATAAATGGCTGTGAGGATGATACTGTATTTATATTGTATACTGCAGAGTTAAAGAGCCAAAACACCTCCAGTCGAACAAAAATGACACAATAAGAAATTTCTATATATTCATTTTTAATATTATGCACATTTAATCCAGCACCTCATGACTGTCAGCCTCTGTACTCCACGTTGGTACTAAGACTCATGCTAGGAAGCGTCTAATCCAAAAAGTAAATTTTATATTTATTAGGGCTGCATGGTGCCTCACAGCAAAAAGGACCTCAGCAGGGAAAGGGAATGAACAGGGCTTTTCTGTGTGGAGTTTGCATATTCTCCTGTATACATGGGTTCACCCTGGGTACTTCAGTTTCCTCCCACAGATATGCATGTTGGGTAAATTGGTCATGGTAAACTTTCCCTACAGTAGGAGTCAATGTGAGCATGAATGTGGGATTAGCTTAGACAGGCCAAGGTGTAGGTGTCTAAATGCCTTGAACCCTAAATTCGAACATTATGAATTAGATTGATAGATAGATCGAAAGATAGATAGATAGATGTGTGTATGTATGTATGTATTGGGAAAAGTCCCTCAGTATCTTGCTTTGCTGTTGTAGCCTGTTTTCAGAATGTTATTGTTTTAGTTTTGTTGTTGTTCTCTGACTACTGTTGTGTTTTTCTCATTGGGGCCTCTGTATTTCCAATAGCTTTCTTAGGGATTTTTTTTGTTTTGTCTCATCAAACTTCTAAAAATTGTTCTGACGTCATGGAATTGCTCCTAAATTGAAACGTTTGTTACTTTACCAAAAACTGGTAAAAAAAATAAAAACTTAAACTGGTTTCTTTGTTAAACATTTGAGACAATCACTTTTGTATTTATTCTTCCAAAAAAGAAAGCTGGAAAAAAACCTTCTAGAATATAAACTAAATGGGGTGCATCTGGCAAACCTCTTACTGCATGTAAACCCAGAATTTTGTGATCAATATGTAAAGGTTGTAGGAAATGTGACATCTGCAACCAGATGTGAGTCTGTGAAAATGACATGAGCCACTATGACTGCCCTGACCAGCCCAACAATAGTCGATTGTTTATTTCAACGTACTAATGAAACTCTGACTCGCTTTCTTTACACATCATGCATCGGTTTTGCTGGACCTGCTGCAAACCATTGCTTCCATCTTTCTTAGCCTTTTAAACATGCCGAAAGTCAATTATCTACACCACTTCTCCCTGACATCATTGAGCTAATACAAGCTGCTCTTGACCTTATGTTTGTGTGTCTTGAGCGGATGAGAGCGCTGTGCTTCTCCCAGATTGGATTAACTTCAGATGTGGTGTGTGTCGGGGTCTATTACACAGGCTGTGTTGTGATTTCGAACCCCGAGCCCAAACCCCCCCAACCCCCACTGTCACGACCCTCTTCCCTAGCCACAGTCCCACCCCTCTCCTCCTTTACACCTCCCCGAAGGCCTGTTCTCCCTACACGCCATCTCCCAACACCCCACACGCGCAGATTTGTCATGCACACACTCACGCACGTACATATGCCTCAGCTCATGCCTCCAAACAGTCATATCCTATGTGTCTATTGCACAGTGATGGAATGCCTGAGGAAACCCTTCCCTCCATCCACACCCTCCTTCTCTTTTTGCTCAGTTTTTCTGAGTCCAGAGGGGTCATCTCAGACGGAAGGTTATAATCAACTCAATTAAGTGAGTCTGATTGCCATGGCAAATTGGTCTGGGTTATAACATTATCATTAGCGCCTCAAGTGTGGTCACAATGGGACATAGCGATCAGATGAGAGTGAGACTAATGGGAATGGAGAATTCAGTGGCTCTGGACAGGGACTGAGGCAAAGACTGAGTTTTTGAATTACAAATGTGACTTTTTATACACATCATATTAGAGGATTGTGAAAGGGGAAATGGGCAGTTCACATATGAGCATTGAGTTTTGCTGTGCAGAGCTGTATCCTACCTCTGACAGTGAAGACTGACAACCTCTGAGTGTTGCGGGAGAAGCTTTTACTGTATACTGAATGAAGCTGGGAGAACTGCAGGCTTTAAAGCAGGGGTTCACTCAGTAATTGTTTCTGAGGATGTGACATTTGTCTCTTTTTGTGGCATGCTCAAGGTGTCAACACCTTTCACATACTCAAGATTTTTTTTTCCCGCCGTGGCTCACGTGCCCCAGAGCGGCCTGTTTGATCTTCTTGAGAACTGTCAACTTATTGCGTGACTCCATGGAAATTGAATTCTGTATTTATTTACACGGCAGGTTAATAGAATAGATGCCTCTATGATTTAAAAGTCAAACAACCACACCTGCCATTCATTTCAGGTTTTTTTCCTTTCTTTTTTTTTTTTATTTCCGCAGAAGCAGATCCGCTGCTTTGTTCTGTGTGGCTTGATTACACAAAGAGAGGATGATAATGAACTGAATGGCTTACCCTCACCATTCTCGCTCGGTAGCTTAATACAGCAAAAAATAAATCCAGATTTTGATGATTGAAAAGCATCTACACATTCAAACATACAAACATCTACATTCTGCAACCCTCTGAATGGCCTGCAAAAACCAATGCTCTCTGTACAATCATGTACTGAAAACTGCCAGACTGGGTCTTGCACACATACACACAGTATATGTGCTCACAGTGGCCCAGTTTGAGTAAAATCCGCATCCATCAAATCGCGCACGGGGGTGCACGTGTATGAGCTTTAAACAGACTTGTCATGTTGGGAGACGTTTCCGTCAAACAGAGGACAAATCTGAGGATGTCAATTGAATACGGAGAACTGTCTGTCAGCTGTCTTGATGCCGGTCTCTCCATTGTGATTAGCATCACTTAATATTCATGCGTGCTTATCTGACTGCTGAGACGATGCAAAGTTGACTCTTGTTGTTATAGCAAGGAGGAAGCTGTCTCCTGGTGATGAATACATAAATGATGTCACAATCATGTGGCGTTACAAGCATGTCAATATGTTGCTCCTGTATAGTCTATGATGGTGTCACAGGTCAATTACACAAGAGGAAAGTGATACTACTTGCCAGACAAGCCTGAGTCTCTTGAGTCATTGTCTTGTGTTTTGCGGGTGCACCAAAAGAACACGGCTGTGGATTTGCTAAACAACACTGCCACTTGCTGGTTCCAGTTTGGTACTAGAGAACAAAACACAAGCAACTGGCATGTGCTCAAAAGCCTGAAACCTACAGGGCCTTACTTTAGGAGTTTTGCCCTTGTACTTGATGCTTAAAAATTAAATTCAGACCAGTGCACACATTAAAATAGGCCTGGTTTTAAATAAATACACCTACATTTATTCTCCACATGTTTTGCAATATTAAACAGCTTTTTTCAGATGTACACACTTTTCCTCCCCACACGCTAAATGCATCGAAACAGGAACCTCTTGAATTATTTTGTTTCATATAAGCAGTTGTATGTGTCAGTTTTGTTTCCTTGCTTCTCCACCACATAGTCTTTTCTACCTCAGAGAGGGAACGTGAACGCGGATCATAGTGGCACCGTGACAGTCACGGCCGGGAGGGGGAACAGTGGTGTGCTTTCCGCAGATGGCAGCACACATTTTTTCATTCCTTAAACAGACACAAAAAGCAGCCGAGGGACCAGGGCCTGTCTGTAGAATGTGGTGGGGAAGAGTAGGTACTTGGCACAAGTAGCAGAAACAATTAGCGTCACATAAGCAGAGGCCTGAAGCAGCGGGAGACAGAGGGAGAGAGGGAGAGGATGGTGGAGAAGAAACACAGCATCTCATTTTCAGCATGAGGACTTAAACAGAGCTGTGGGCACACTTTGAGACATCCTCTTCCTTTCCTTTGCCACAACTCAAACATTTTCTTTAGAGACAGCTTGTGTCACGGCTCATTTAAGTGATGCCTTCTTGTCGGCAGCATGTTTTTGTTTGTATCTGCGCATTCTTAATTAGGGAACAGACAGAGGAAGCTCTGTGTCCTTGGAGAGGCATTGCATCCCACTCGCATCCACAAAATTCCTTTTTGAACATTGCTGGCTACCATCTTCCCCATTCCTGTTCTGAAGTTGTAAAAGAAGATGATCTAAAAGCATACTTTTTGAAAACATCCCACCAGTCTTTCTTTATGAAACAGAACTCATCAAACTTTAAATGTTTTCCCAATAAGCTCAAAGAAAGTTACACATCAAAAAATGCAATGGGAGCCCCTAGCTTCAGGTTTATCAGATTTACCTTAATAGCCATTATTCTTACTCTTTACCATACAACATGGAAACTAACATCCTCACTCCTACATACCCTTGTTTATATGTTAGAATCTCTTTGCCCAGCTTAGTATAAAATCAAGGTAGAAAAATGCTCTTAATTCCTCTGATTCTATCACAGCTGTGACAAAATGAGCCGTTATCAAAGAATGTAGTTTTTTTTTTCAGCCATAAATGAGAGCATTATGAGAGCATTTATAAACTCATCCACAGGACTGAGCATGGGTTTAACAGCTGTCATTTTTAGCTTCTTTCTTAAAAGACTCCTGCCCTGCTCACTGTGAAAGACTATCCAGTCAAAATGGGAAACAGTGGGTGTTTACAAATATTGACCGGTTTAGTATTTGAGATTTTTAAATTTCTTGTTTAAATGTATTTTTAAATCTGCGGATAGTCTGAATGATTTCTGACAGTTTCTGTTAAAAATACAAACAAGGCTTGTGAGGTCGAGGGGTCTTCCCCCATATGGATCCATAAATTCCTAAGTTGACACACTGAAGGCCCAGATACAAAACCCCAAATTGTCTGAAATATATTTGGTAAATCTTTGCACAGTGTATGCCAAATTAACATAAACTCAGTATTTTCTGACATTGCAGCCGATTTTTGTTTCTCCTTCATTTATATGATATTAGTTTGGATACATGATATTTTTCTGGTAAAGCTGTAATCTCCTCTTGTAAACCTCTACAGAACCATCATACTGATTGTAAAGATTAGTGCAGCTCTCTGACATCAAGCAAAATACATAGAAACCATAGTATTCTTTGTCAGAAAGGTTTTCTTTTATATTTTTAACTTGAAAGTTACTCAAATGGCATCTCCTGCTGTAAAACTGAGAGTTATTTACTGTAACTTCAAAAAAATATTCAGTCATTCTTGCAACTGATCTTGATTGAATTTTTCCCTGTCTTTGTATAAAAATGAATTAGCCTCTCTCAGGTACTGTGTGCGGGTGATATGAGACTTTACAGAATTTTGCTGGTCTGAACTGTCATCACAGCTGCTGATATCTTAGAAACAGCATACAGCAATTGAGAATCTTGATTCTGTGCGTCTTTCTGTAAAGATAAAGATAAGTAAAGATGAAGACAGTTTAGCCACTCCAATGAAAATTATTAATCGGCCCTCAGTTGACACTGGTAACTCACTGTAAGCTGATGTAACAGGTGAGCTCACCTTTCGAGGATGATGTGATGCCAGCATTACCTTCTCATCTCCACTGTATAAGATTTTTTTTTTTAAATGGAATAAAACTTTTAACTTCTCAATGTCTTTTTCATTTTTAGCATGTTTTCTTGAGAGAATGAGAAAAAGTTTTTAGTTTAAAGGCTTATGCTTTCCAGAAAACCCTCAGCCTTTTAGAAAGCTTTATTCTAAGAAAGCTGTTAATAGGAAATGGGTCATGGGAGAAACCATTGGGCTCAATCATGATTCTAAGAACTTATCAGTGGACACACTCTGTTCCTATGAGGGACGAAAAATGACAAAACAAAAAATAAATATGAAAATAAATATATATGCACATAAATAAATAAATGCATAAATAAATTAATATAAAAACAAATAAATACACATATAGATAAATAAATACACAAATACATATAAATGTATTTATACATTTATATATGTATTCATTTATTTATTTCTACATTTATTAATTCCTACATTTATTTATTTCTATATTGATTTATTTCTACTTTTATTTATTTAATGGTACATTTATTTCTGTATTTCTGCATTTCGACATTTATTTATTTATTCATTTCTGAATGCTAATGACGTGGGTGGTCCTAATATTTTTCTGCAGCGCGATTGGTTGCAGCGTACAATCCCATGATCTCCTGCTAGGCTACTGCCTAGACTCGAGTACATGAGTTGTTTTGGTGGATCATATGCTACAAATTGAAAGTTCTTTTACCGCCGTAGCAACGATTTAAGGTCATTTGCGAATGAAGTCATTGAAGCGCACCTCCATGCTGGTCACACCGCTGCAGACATCGCAAATTTGGAAATTCTTTCAGTGTTGACTGTTTCAGCCGTCCAGGTGACTACCGTAAAGTCTATTGCGTAGGCGCAGCTTAACAGGAGCAGCGGGCTTGACCGCAGTAAATTTGCGATGTCTGCAGCAATGTGGCCCAAACAGAGGTGAACTTCAATGATTTCAGGAGGTAAAAAAAGTCCAATCCAGTCCTCGTTCCCCCTGACTCTGAGCGGATGGCTATAAGCGGGCAACTTCCTCCAGACTGTGCCCAATACAGCCGAGTCAACCTTCACATCCATCTCAGCTTGGGGATGAACTAAATCCTTCATGAGCCGTGGCAAACGAAACTAGAGTTAGCTGTTTGGTTCATTTTGGTCGATATCATGCGCCAATTACCTTAAAGCATTGGCAACGGCTGCAAAACTACTTTCCTTTCGTAGCATATGACCTACCAAAACAACTCATGCATTGGAGCAGTAAATGGGATCATACACACCACTCCAACCAATGGCGCTGCAGACAAATATTAGAACCACCCACTTCATTAACATACGGACACAGAAATGAAGAAATAAATGTAGAAATGCAGAAATACAGAAATAAATGTAC